>LNSY01386471.1:0-11634 GCA_002024485.1 Artocarpus camansi
CATTTGTTGTTTGATTTTGTTTGTTTTTGTATCATTTTGCTCCGTTTTTCTTCCAAATTTTAAATCTAAAATTCAAAATACACTAAAATTAATTATTTTACAAACATAATATTTACAAAAATATTAATAATATTTATTTTACATTAAAACACACAAAAATTACTAAAAATAGATAACCTTAACAAATATGCTATTTAAGGCTCAATATTATTTTTAGAAATTACTAAAAACATATTAAAACATATTTAAAGACTCAAAACTTATTTATAGATATTTTAAGATTCAAAATAAAAGCACACAACTTTATTTTTACGGTTTTAACTATTTACAAACTAATTACACATTTAACATACCAAAACGACTCTAAAAATTACTTAAATATTATTAAACACAATAAAAACACATTTTTAAACACATTTTCACACTAAGATGCTAAAACACTATCTATAACTAAATTGCTGTAATTAAGGATTTTTATGAGAAATATTAATGCAAAATAATTGATTTTAACATTAAAAAAAGTGTATTTTCTAAGTCTCATCACTGCGTCCCACCGGCACTATACTACGAATCACCTAAAGGGGGAATTTTAAAACAATAAACAGTGCACGAAAGGCTCAGTAGGACTTGAGCTTTAAAAAGCATTAACTTTAATATGTAAATCTTTCATAAACAAAAGGTTATAAAACATAGTAAATAATTTTCCTTGATATCATACTTTCCAATTTGGTCTGACACCCATTTGAAATTACTTTAACATTTACTCTAAGCAAAGCCATTAAAAATTTACCATAAAAGTGGCACAGCTGGATTTTCGGACCTGCCATTTAAGTCGCTCTCTACACGATCTGATCTCTGTATATGGCACCATGCCCTAGCATATCATTTCAAGTGGTGTTTATGACACATCTGATACTATATCGTTATCCAAGTCTCATATTACCAAATGTTCACATTTACATTCGTTATGATCATTTCATTATCTAGCAATTACTGAAAATAATTGTCTCAATCATTCCTTGAAGACATTTTTTAGAAAACAGTTTGTGGCCAAAACTCTTTTAAAATCATGACTAACAAAGAAAGAGGGTCTAGAGTCCTACCTCATTATCCAATATGGGAATATAAATACCGCTGTCTCGATCTACTATATGTCAACTCCCTAGAGCCACAAACAACCTTAGATACGAACTAGATTCATCAATATCCAACTTATAGTATTTTACAATACTATGCTATCTCATGGTGTCTTAGTATGCCTTTGATATTCATAAAATCATAATGCTAAATCAAGGTCTTTATCCATGCATTAAATGGTGAAAATAGATGAAAAACAATCATTCTTCCATAGCCCGATCGGTTTGCCAAACTCCCTGGTCTAGCCTATCTAACTTCTACATTTTGGCCTATCAACCTTCTAGACCCAATGACACTCAGCCTATTGAAAAGATGAATGCAGCCTACTGAACTTATGCATCCAGCTTGCGGATCTATCGAAATCTAGAAAATTCTAATTTTCAAGCCTTGGCCTCCTCACGCTCAAATTTATTTTAAACTTATTTTTATAGTCCCTAGAGCATGCATAATGTTCAAAGATGACATATTAATATAATCAAACACATTTAAGCACTGTTCAACAAGATTTTCACAATTATTTTCAAATTATTCCAAAAATGAGAAAAAGAAAAAAAATTGATTTAGTTTAATTTTTGTTCAGTCAAGCTTAGATTCATGGTGATTTTTGTCCCACAAACTTAGATTGAAGGGTTTCTATGCTGAAAGAAACTCAGATTACGAATATAAAATTTTGAAAATAAACTTTGAAATTTTTGAGAAAAAGTAAACTAACCTCAAATTGATCTTTGAACTGAGTTTACAGAGGCTCAATGCATTCCTAGGCTCCCAATCTCGTTAAAATGTAAAGGCTCTTGCTCGATTTTGGAACGTAATAAGAGAGAGGAGAGAGAGGGAAAGAGAAAGTAGAGAGAGAGAGATAGAGAAAGCAGAGAGAGAGAGTGAGGAAACGAGAGATAGGGAGAGAATTTAAATAAAGGTAGAAGCTGGGTGGTTTTCAGATGTAAAATTATGTCCCACAAATGGTTTTCAACATTGGACATGTTGGAATTTGACAGTTTGTTTTGTTTCAAAATTTAAAATAACTAATAAAAATAATTAAAAATCAAATTAATTGGAAAACATCATAGAATAATTAGATTAAGTTTAAATCACATTAAGGCACACTAATTTACTATTCATGCACTAATTATACTAAATTAATTTTTTGGGTGTTACACACTTATTATCTATTTCATCTAAATTTAAAAACCAAAAATCTTTTCTAAAACTACATTTTTTTAGTAATAATTTGTAATAAACAAACTTGTTTATGCTTTAGTCTCGTCATTTATTTTTTACTAGGCAAAGATATGCACTAAGCATGTGCATATTTGGCTTTATTATTTTTTTAATTTGAAGATCTATAATAAATATATAAACACATCTTATTATATATAGGTCACACTTCCATCCATCTAGGTAGATGGTTCCACCCATTATTTTTAGCCATCAAGATTGAAATAGTTGGACAAGATCTATTGAAGGGAAAGAGACATAACATGAAACCTACTTTTGGCCTCATCCTGTCAACCCCAACGAAGCAATTAACGGCACAACATTTCATGTCATTTCCTTTATCTTCTTGTTACATCAAGGGAGGACAGAGTTCCATACTAAAGACTTTTTACTTATGTTCCTTCACAGTTCTCTTTGCCCATAGGTCTCCATTTAAATTGTTTTGTAGGTGTTCTTGCATCACGCCCCCGAATCCAGGAGGTGACATAGCAGATTAATTAAATCAATTAAATCAAATTTTAACCAAAAAACACCATTTAAAGAATTAAGTTAATTATAAAAATGTGTTAAGTTTAAAACTTTTAAGGCATTTATTGAAATATTAAAGCAGTAAAAACAAAATAAAATAAAAAAACAAAGAGTAAGAGTTGGGCCTCATCGAAGCCACGTTAATACACACACAGAGTATTGACATATATAATACAACCATAATCCAAATAAGAGAAAATAAATTAAAATATTACATGCTTTGTTCAACTAGCTAAATAACTTAGTTAGAGGAAAATTCCAACGATCCATGGGTTTTGCCAAGCTTGTCAATCGTCTCTAAGCTATATTCCACCTAGAGGGGCGAAGTTTAAAACAAATAAAATATAAGTGAAAGGCTCAATATGACTAAGCTTTGAAAAACAATTAGTTTGAATATGTAAATCATTTATAAACAAAAGTTGTAAAACAAAGTAAATAAATAAATAAAGTTTAATAAGTTCATTCTTACCATTTATTCCATTACTCATTCAGATATAGTCTCATCATTTTGTTTTTAGGCAAAGCCATAATAATTACCACCATAGTGGCCCAATTAGGTTTCAGGTGCTGCTTCCAAGGTCTCACGGTAAACAACCGATCTCTAAATATGGCATCATGCTCTAATATATCATTTTAGACAGTGCTAATCGACATGTCTAGTGTCATATCATTATTAAGTTATATCTTACCATGTATGCTCATTGCATTCTTAATTCTGTTCATTATGAACATTTATTATACAACCGATAATGAAAATAACCAGTAAGCTTTATTTCAACCATTTCTTAAAAACATTTTGAAAGAAAACTCTTTGTGGCCAAAATACCTTGAAAACGTGGCAACCAAGGAAAGAGGTTTGAAGTCCTACCTTAATATCTCATACCAAAACTCAACACCGTAGCCCCAACCCACTATATGTTAGCTCCATAGAACCACAAACAAGCTTAAAGGTAAACTAAGTCTGTCAATATCTAACTTAGGGTATTCTACCATACTATGCTATCTCATGGTGTCTTAGTGTTCCATTAAAGTTCACAAAATCATGCTACAAGGCTAAGGTCTTTATCTATAGTTTAAACAGTGAAAACTAGTGAAAAATAATGAATTTTGTAAAGCTCGATTGGCATGCTAAACTTCCTGGTCTGGCTTGCCAAACTTCATGGTTCGGCCTACCAGCTATACAGGACTAGCCTACCGAACTACTCTAGGTTTGGCCTACTAACAAGTTGAATCTGGCCTATTGATGATCAAGATCAGCTTGTGAAATTGAAAAAATCTAGGAGATCTGAGACTTCAAGTCTTGGCCTCCCCAAACACAAAATCTCATTTCAAACCTGTTTTTCAAGACCCAAAGCATGCATAATGTTCATAAAATGGTAGAAAAACACATTGGAATGCATTTAAACACTTTTAAACAAGTTTTACATAAAGATTTTCAAATTACCCCAAAAATGAGAAAAAGAGAAAAACTTGATTTAGTTTGAATTTTGTCCAATCATGCCTAGATTCTTGATTATTTAGGTTCCCTATACATAGATTAAAGGTTTCCTAAGCTCAAGAAACTCGGATTACAACTCTTCAAAGAAATTGAAAAATTTGGGAAATTTTCAAAATTTGAAAATAGAGTACAAACCTTAAATTTGAGCTTGAAATCAAGTTTGTGGAGACTGAATCTTGCTTCCAAGCTCCCAATCTAGCTGAGAATCGAAGCTTAAGCTTAAATTTTTGAATCAAAATTTGTGAGGGAAAAGAGAAAGAGAAAGAGAAAGAGAGATGTTGAGAGAGAGAAGGAGAGTCGGAAAGAGTGAAGGAGAGTAAGGAATGAGAGGGAAATAAATAGAGAGGGGGGAGTGCAATTGGTTTGGGAGGAAACCATGGGTTACACCTAGTTTTCATGGGTAATCATCATGTTAAATAAGTTTGCAGCAAATTGGGACTTGTTTGGAATTTTGTAAATTGTTTTGTTTCAAAATTTAAAATAACAAATAGAAATAATTAAAAGTAAGATTAATTTAAAAATACCACAAAATAATTAAATTAAATTCAAATAATATTATGGCACACTAATCCACTACTTTACACTAATTACACTAAATTAAATATTTGAGTGTTATAGCTCTCCACCCCTAAGATAAATTTCATGCTCGAAATTAGAAATCAACTTAGAAACAAAACAAATATGGGTACAGCTCTCGCATAGTTGACTCTAATTCCTAAGTTGCTTCATCAGCTCCGTGATACTACCATACGACTTTCACTAGCGGTATATCATGACGTCACAAAATGATTAGTTTTTGATTGATGATTTTGATTGGCACTTCCTCATAGGTCATATCCTCCTAGACCTATACATCATGTAATGAGATTATCTTATTTAGCTTGGGCAGAAACTTCCAAAGCATCAACATATGGAATACATTGTGAAAATGAGAGAGCTTGGGAGGTAAATCGAGTTGATAAGTGACCATACTAACACATTGAGTGATCTCGAATGGTCCGACATACCTCGGTGTGAGTTTCCCACTTACACCAAAACATGAAATACAAAATACCCTTGCATGGTGAAACCTTTAAGAGAATGAAATCTCCTACTTTGAATTCTAGAGGTTGGTGTCTCCTATCCGCATAACTCTTCAGCCTACTTTGAGCAGCTTTCAATTGATCTTGAATTATGGCGACCTTCTTGTTGCTGTCATGAATCTCATTTGGTCTGAGAACGATCCTGTCCTCTGGTTTTTCCCAACACACTTGTAATCGACACGGTCGTCCATAAATTACTTCGAACGGTGCCATCCCAATGCTTGCTTGATAACTATTGTTGTATGCAAATTCCACCAAATGCAATTACTTCTTCCAATTTCTACCAAAATCTAAGACACACATGTAATATATCCTTGAGGATCTAAATGATTCACTTAGACTACCTGTTCGTCTGAGGATGAAAGGCTGTGTTGAAGTTCAAGTCTGTGCCTAAGGCTTCTTGAAAACTCCTCTAATACTTAGCATTAAATCAAGTATCTCTATCAAAAGTGATGGGCAAGGGAACTCTGTGCAACATCATTATATTCTCTAGGTATAGCTCTCTAATAACTTGCTCGAACAAGTCGATCTGAAGGGTATGAAATGTGTCAATTTCGTTAACTTGTCAAAATGACCCAGATCGCATCATGTCTTTGCTCTACCCTCAACAATCCAGTGAGAAAATCCATTGTGACATGCTCCCATTTCCACCCTAGAATAAAAAGCGGCTAGAGCTTATCTATAGGCTTCTGATGCTTGGCTTTTACCTAAAGACAAGTCATGCACTTGGCCTCATACTCCTGGACATCCTTCTTTATGCCTCTCCACCAATATTGCCTCTTTAAATCGCAATACATTTTTGTGCTTCTTGAATGAATGGCAAACTGGGATCTATGAGCTCCATTCATTACTGCCTTCATCACTTCCTTTATCATAGGCACTCCTAGACGCTCCCTGAAGTACAACGACCCATTTGCATGAATTGTCCATTCTTTAAACTACTTTCTATTTTGAATTTGCGCCTATATTCCCTGTAAGTGTTGGTCTTGCCATTGATTCTGCCTTATCATCTGAACGAGCGTTGGAGCAGCATATGATACATCGAAACTTGATCGCCACCTACATAGTACTGCTACCCATATTAACTCATCATAGCTTTTCTTCTCCAATCCTCAAGGGCCAAGCATGCAAAAAATCTAAAAGACTTCCTACTAAGTGCATCTGCGACTATATTGGCTTTTCCCAGATGTACTACAATATGAAGTCATAGTCTTCCATATATTCTATCCATCTTCATTACCTCAAGTTCAAACTCCTCTAAATGAACAAATACCTTAAACTCTTATTGTCCGAGAAGACCTAGAAGGTCACTCCATACAAGTAGCATATCCAAATCTTCAGAGCGTGAATCACCGCTACAAGCTCCAAGCCATGAGTAGGGCAGTTCTACTCATAAGGCCTTAGTTGTTGCGACCATAAGCGACAACTCGTCCATACGGTATCAACACACATCCGAGTCCTCATCCTGATGCCTCAATGTAGACCTCATAAGGCTCGTCACTACTTGGTATAATCAATAAAGAGTGGAAGCTAACCAGTTCTTCAATTTGTGGAAAGCAAACCCACACTTCTCATCCCATTCAAAGCTAACATTTTTCTTAATTAACCGTGTCAATAAAGTCGTTATCTTTGAGAAATCCTGCATGAACTTCCTATAATATCCAGTAAGTCCTAAGAAATTATGTATCTCTACCACGTTTCTCTGTTGTTCCCATTATACTATGGCCCCTACCTCAGAAAAATCCACCAAGATACCCTATTCTAAGATGACGTGCCCAAAAAACTTAACTTCAGTTAACCAAAACTCACACTTTTCCCTGTTGGCATACAACTGGTGCTCTCGTAGAGTCTGAAGTATGATCTTAAGATGTTGCTTATGCTTTTCCTAGGTCTTAGAATAGATTAATATGTCATCAATAAACACGATGACAAACTAATCTAAATAAGGCCTGCAAATCCTATTTATCAAATCTATAAAAGTTGTAGGAGCATTCGTCAATCCAAATGACATCACCAAAAACTTACAAAAACTTAAAGTGTCCATACTAGGTCTAGAAAGCTATCTTCAAAATATCTTCTTCCCTAATCCTAAGTTGATGATACCTAGAATACAAATCTATCTTCGAAAAATATCGAGAACCTCTTAATTGATCGAACAATTTATCGATCCTGGGCAATGGATACTTATTCTTCACGGTCACCCAATTCACCTACCAATAGTCAATACATAATCTAAAGGTACCATCATGTTTCTTAGCAAATAAAACCGGTGCACTCCATGGTGATGTTGTGTTCTAAATATATCCCTTGTCTACTAATTCTTGGAGTTATTTTCTCAATTCCTTTATTTTTGCTGGTGCCATTCGATACGGTGCTATGAAAATTAGAGAGGTATCAGGAAGTAACTTAATGTTGAACTCAATCTTCCAATGCAGTGGTAATCTAGGTAACTCATCGAAGAAGACGTCGTTGAACTCCTTAACCACCAATATTGTTGTATTTCTCCCTGTTGCACTGGACTCTTTTTCTAGATTTAAGAGAAGCGCATAACAAGTTAGATTTCTTTGCCCTCTAAAACATGTTTTCATAAGTTGCTTGCTCATCACCCGATCACTACCACCCTGTAAGTGATCATTGTCCCCCTATTAGTCACTAGGGTAAGGTGACAATCCACTAGGGCATTGTACCTTATAGCCAATCCATTCCTAGGATCACATCATAGGAACTTATGGGGATTACAATCAAATTGCTTTTCAAAATCTCACCTCCAATCCTTATTTTAAAAGACTTACATATACAGTTTACATACACTCACCCAAAGGTGAGGTAATTATCAAAGGCTCATCAAATTCCTCCATCTCTAATCCCAATGCATATATAAAAGAACTAGAAATAAGAGAATGAGTGGCACTGGTGCCAAATAAAACATGAACTAGGGATTGAGAAACCAAAATCGTACCATCAACTACTGCGTTGTTGGTCTAAGCATTCGAACTCCATGAGGTCATGGTGTGAACTTGGGCTGGAGCTTTCCCTCTTCCTATGTTGGCATTGTTGGGTCCCAGATTCGTCAACTAATATTGTTGCGGTGGAGGTGACTACACGCTAACTATACTTGGTACTCGATACTGTGGGGCATTTAGTTGAAAATTCTATAGTTGATATCCTTGCATTGGGTAGTGCATCTATTGTGGAGTGGAATGATGAAACAGCAGTTGGGGAAGTTGTTGAGGTGGAGCTAAAGCCTAACCCTAGAACTGACAGATTGTACCCTTTCCAGCTTGGAATACTTGTCGATCATTCTTGATTGGGTAATTTCTCATAACGTGTCCCGGCTACTAGCAATAGTAGCAATAGTGGCAATGAAAGCTATAAAGGTTGCTACGCCCATTACCTAATGAACTACTACTCCCATTGGTATTACCCTGTTAATTCTTTACTTGGGCTTCACAATTGCTATTACCTATCCTGTTACTCCATTAGGGTCCTCCGAATGTCCTCACTTGGTTTTTACAATATAGAGCATAATCAGTTTCCACAGACAATGCTAACGACACTAAATCACCAAAATTCAAGAGTCGTAAGGCCACCAATTGTTGTCAGATGAATGCCTTAAGTCCTTCCTAAAACATAATGTACTTCTCCCACTTAGAAGCCACGACGAATGGAGCAAACTTGGCCAACTCATCAAACTTTTGTATCGTACTCTTGAACCGTCATATCATTCTATTCTAACCTACAAAATTTGACGATCTTTTGATCCCTATATACCTACGAAAAGTAGCTCTCATAAAACAATTCCTCAAACCTATCCCAGCCAATATTCCTATTGTTTTTTTGGCGTTTTGCTTGCTTCCACCAGGTATTAGCACTGCCTTCTAATTAATAGGCCGCGAATTCGATGCGATACTCCATTGGTACTCCAAAAGTGTCCAAATGTTTCACCATCGAATCTAGCCAATACTCAGCCACCTATGGGTCCCCATTTCTATCGAAGGTCGAAACGGATGCATGTCGAAATTTCTTAAAGTACTCATGCCGGTGACTTGTCTTAGAACCTTCGGGTCTAGCCCTCATTACCATCAGTCAAAAGGTAGCAAACATGGCCCTTTTCATGCCTTCCTCATTTGCAAGATTTGCATCTACAGTAGCTAGATGATGCCTTAGTGCCATTCTCTTAGTTCTGAAAACAAAATTGGACTATCAGTGGTTTTTTATTGTTGTACTTATGTGTGCACAATTCCCAAGGTTCAAAACCTAGGACTCTGATACCACTATGTCACGCCCTCGAATCAAGGAAGTGATGTGGAGGATTAATTAAATTAATTAAATCAAATTTCAACCAAAAATCACTAATTAAAGAGTTAAGTTAATTACAAAAACATGTTAAGTTTAATACTTTAAAGGCATTTATCAAAATATTAATGTTGTTAAAACAAAATATAATAATAACACAAATGAGGAAGAGTTGGGCCTCACCGGACCTATATTAGTGCACACACACAATATCAACATATATATATACAAGCATAGTCCAAATAAGAGAGAATAGATTAAAAAATTACATGCCTTATTCAACTAGCTGAATAACCTAGTCAGAGGGAATTCCTATGATCCACGGGTTCTTCCAAGCTCCTAAATCATCTCTAAGCTCTATTCCACCTAAAGGGGAGGAAGTTTAAAACAAATAAAATATAAGCGAAAGGCTCAATAGAACCAAGCTTTGAAAACACATTCAGTTTGCATATGTAAATCATTTATAAACAAAAGTTATAAAACAAAGTAAATAAATATATAAAGTTTAATAAGTTCATTCTTACCATGTAAACCATTACTCATTTGGTTACAGTCTCGTCATTTTGTTTTTAGGCAAAGCCATAATAATTGCAACTGTTGTGGACCAGTTGGGTTTCAAGACGTGCCCCCAAAGTTGCATGCTACACAACCCGATCTCTGAGTATGGCGTCATGATCTAGTATATCATTCTAGACGATGCTAATCGACACATCCAATGTCATATCATTCTTAAGTCTTTTCTTACCATATATTCTTATTACATTCTTTATTCTGTTCATTATGATCATTCATTATACAACTGATAATAAAAATAACTAATAAGCTTCATTTCAACCATTTCTTGAAAACATTTTGAAAGAAAACTCTTTGTGGCCAAAATCCTTTTCAAAACTTGGCTACCAAGGAAAGAGGTTTGAAGTCCTACCTCGATATCCTATATGAAAGCTCAATACCGTAGCCTCGACCTACTATACGTTAGCTCCATATAACTACGAACAACCTTAAAGGTAAACTATGTCCGTCAATATCTAACTTAGGGTATTCTACCATATAATGCTATCTCATGGTGTTTTAGTATGCTATTAAAGTTCATAAAATCATGCTACAAGGCTAAGGTCTCTATCTATAGTTTAAACAGTGAAAACTAGTGAAAAACAATAAATTTTGCAAAGCCCAGTCAGCCTACTAAACTTTCTAGTCCAGCCTATAGAACTTCACCGTGTGGCCTATTGGCATATAGGACCGGCTTGTCGAACTGCTTCATGTTCGGCCTACTAACAAGATGAGTCTGGCCTGCTGAACTCATAAATCCGGCCTGTCGATGATCAAGATTGGCCTACCAAATTGAAAAAATCTAGGCGATGTAAGACTTCGAGTCTTGGCCTCCCCAAACTCAAAATCTCATTTTAAATTTGTTTTTCAAGTTCTAGAGCATTCATAATATTCATAAATGGTAAAAAAACACATTGGAACACATTTAAACACTTTTAAACAAGTTTTACATAGAAATTTTCAAATCACTCCGAACATGAGAAAAAGAGGAAAACTTGATTTAGTTTGAATTTTGTCCAATCAAGCCTGGATTCTTGATGATTTGGGTTCCCTAAACTTAGATTAAAGATTTTCTAAGCTCAAGAAACTCGGATTACAACTCTTCAAAAAAATTGAAAAATTTGGGGAAAAGTTTAAAATTTGAAAAATAGTGTAACTAACCTTAAATTTGAGCTTAGAATCAAGCTTGTGGAGGCTCAATCTTGCTTTTGAGCTCCCAATCTTGTTGAGAATCAAAGCTTAAACTCAAATTTTGGAGAGAGAGAGACGTTGAAAGAGAGAAGGAGAGTCTGAGAGAGTGAGGGAAAGTGAGGAAGGAGAGGAAAA
>LNSY01386550.1:0-10197 GCA_002024485.1 Artocarpus camansi
CAAAATAAAATAACCGCATGTTATTTTTACGGTTTTAACTATTTACAAACTAGACACTTATTTAACACACAAAAACGACTCTAAAAATTACCAAAAATATTACTAAACATAAAAACACAATAAAAACACATTTATACACTAAGACACAAAAATACCTAACAACACACAAATGCTATTAATTAGAGGATTAAATGAGTAATAAAAGTATAAATAAATGATTTAAATCCTGAAAAATATACACTTTCACAGTCTTGTCACCTATCATCAATCGACACGTGTCCCACGAAGGAAGATAGTTGCAGTGCATTGTCCCACTACATCAGACGGTTAAAACCACGATGCATCCTCATTCTCTATATAAAGGAACAATTATTTCACCCAAGAAGGACACATGAAGAACAAAATTCTAAAACTCTGCCTATTTATTTTCTCATCTATTCTTACTCTTGTAATCTGCACTAAGAAAATCATAGTGAATTACAGTGGACATAGCTCTTCATTAACAGAACGAACTACTATAAATCTCGCGTGTTGTTCATCTTACTGTTTATTTCTTATTATTTTCATTCTAATCTTGCGCATATATTCGAGTGAACAAGTCCATTTAACGGTGATTTGAAGGCCCAAGTTTTCAATAACTTAATTTAAAATTTTAGCATCCTGATTATAAATCTATCGTCTACAAATTTACTAATACTTTTCGTTTTTTCAAAAGCCAATACTTTCATTATTGAAATGAAACTATGATTAATGCAATCAAATTAATAATCAATTACATAAATGAATGCAAATTATAAAGTCAATATTTTTTATTTTTTTTTAAATTTTCATTATATAAAATAAAACATTGCAATGCAATAAGAATAAAATATATGAATATTTGCTATCTGATATGAATTGAATGCGCAGTTAAAAAAATGAGGTAAAAAAACCCATAAAATCCTAGCCAAAGAAGTCAACTAGATAATTAATAGAAATAAAGAAAAATAAATAAATCAATAAATAGCCATAGGAATATAAAGGTTCGTTAGGTAAATGGATTTGAATTAGTGATTTAATTTGAGTTAGTGTGATTTAAATTAGGATTTAAGTTAGTGATTTGAATTGTTATTCGAATTAATGTTTGAATGTGCATTTAAGTTTTAATATGAGTATAAAATAACATTGGAATTTGTATTTAGAGAGGTAGTAAAGATAGTTTTTGATTTAATAAATCTAACAAAATCTTAATGTTAATGATCTTAAAAAATATGCAATATGGATATTGATTTATTCCTCTCTTCCTTAGGAATGCAGTGAAAAAAGAATCATCTCAATTGGATATCCAATGAAGACGTTATAATTTTTTTCCTCAAATATAGGGAAGAGAATTTTAGTTTTTACTGTAGCAAAGATATCCCAGTATCAAAAGTTTAAGGGGGATGAAAACTCTGAAAACTTAAATTTTGATACTCAAATGATTTAGATTTTAGGGGAAATAAACGCGTATTTGAAGGATTCTTGACACTCGAATATAAATTTGAGTGCATTAAATTCAAAAAATGCACGAAGCAAACATACGCTAAAAAGATAGAGTCATCATATCATTTAATAATACCATTCTGGTAGTGAATAAAGAACATTAAAAATTGTTTAAGTTTACAAAAATAATCATTAAGGTATAATAGTCATTCCAAATCACTAAAATTTAAAAAATAGGTAATATTGTAATATTATTTATAAATAGATAAACTTAAATTTAATAGGCTCAAAATAGACACATTATATAAATACTTAAAAAAAAGTGGTTACCACTAAATTTAGTAAAAATTATATAATCTGTCTATTTTTTAAGAAGTGAATTAATATTTGTCTTCATTATATAAATATCACTTATATGTCTTTTTTTTAAAATTTCATATATTTAAGACCATAAAATATCCTCTAACTAAATGTTATCATGTATTTAAATTTTTATATTAGATTTCTTTATTTTTTGAATAGTTAAATTAGAGAAAAAATATACACTATATTTTTTATTTTAACATATTATATTGATGCATTATCATTATTACTTGAGGTCTTAAAAAAATGAAATGAATATCATTGAATATCATTATCATTATATATTATTAACTTAGTGATAAATGCTATATCATTAATTTAATTACATATCACAACAAAACATAAAATATCATTTACTTGAAGTTTTAATAAATAAATGTCATTGCGTATCATTAATTCATTGATATATAAATTATATAACCATTAAGACACATAAAAAATTAATAATACTATATCATTAATTTAATTACAACACCATAATTTTAATTTGTCGGTAAATCAACTTATCAATAAATTTTTTTTTATCTTTTTAAGAAATTTTAAAATTGTTATTTTAGATACCAATTTAAAATTAAGCAACAAATACCCAAATTTCAAGGATTTTTTTTAAATATAATGATATCATAATCTGTTTAAAATCTTAAATACATATATTATAATTATTTTTAAAAAATAAATAAAAACTAATAATAATATTATTATAATTATTAATATTTATATATATATATTAAAATATATAAAAAATATTCATCAACCATTGACATATACTAACTCCACAAATAAAAAAGAAGGTTACATCTCTGTTAATCCCAAATTTCCTGATATGCTATCGTGTAAAAACTAAAAAGCCTATGTGTCTCTGCACTGCCTTTTCTAGTAGCCCAACATAGAAGCCTTTAGACGTTGGGGTGGGCGTTGCAATTTGAATCGTCAGACAACCCATTCCCGTCGGCGCCCAAAGAGCCACTACGTGGCACCACGTTCGCATCCCACAACACGCCACGTCTTTGAATTTGAAAAGAGCGCGCCACGTATTCAACTACTCTCGCTTTCTCCACTGCCTCTTCTTCCCTCTTCCTCCTCCGCTTTTCCATTCCCGATCTCTCTCTCTAAAGCTCTTCTTCGTCCCAGCACCACCGACACACTCAAAGAAAATGACAATGGCCCCTATAACTCAGCCGGAGGCCACCAATCTCATCGCCGCCTCCAACCGCAGCAGAAACCCCGCCTCCAACCCTCCTTCTCCGCCGTAGAATTCCAAGAAATTCCTCACCTTGCGGACTACATTCCCAACCTCAAAACCCTACCGAACCCTCTCGAAAACAACCCTTTCTTCCACCCGTCCGACTAATTCTACGTTAGTCACAGTGACGTCATCTTTCGCCAGATCGTCTACGACCTCTACGGAACCGTCCCGTCGCCAAGCCCCGATCACTCGGCGTACCACAGAGCCGGTCCCCGGCGCACCGTCGTTTTCGAGCCGTCGGAGGTGAGGGCGTCTATCGTTATCTGCGGGGGACTCTGCCCGGGGCTCAACACCGTCATCAGAGAGCTCGTCGATGGGCTTTGGGAGCTCTATGGCGTCCGACAGATCTTCGGCGTCACCGCCGGCCACAGGGGGCTTTACTCCAGAGAGCCCGTGAAGCTTAACCCTAAGATCGTACACAGCTGGCACAAGAGAGGTGGGACCTTGCTTGAGACTTCTAGAGGTGGCTTCGATCTGGAAAAGCTCGTCGATGCGATCCAAAATCGTGGCTTCAATCAGGTTTCTCTGTTTCTTAATCTTTGGTATTTAGGATAATCAATACCTTTTTTTCTGTAGATTAGGAAGTGACTATTAGGATCTTGAAAGAAATGTGAAAACTTGAAAGAGGGTTTAAACTGTTAAAGCAGTTAGGGTTCTTCCATGGTGCCTTTGTACGGTACCATGACGTTTTACAGTTTCAACATTCAAAGTTCGTAAGTGCCAACGCAAAATTCACATACATAATAATTTCTGTAACTCTCAAAGTTGCATATTCTAATGTAAAATTCACAAGTTATCATATTATTCCCATGGTGCTGGAAACTTTTCCTCAGCACCATAAAGTTCCCCAGTTGAAATTGGCTTTTCCATGTTCTGGGCCATTTTGCTTTGCAAGTAAACTGAAACTACGAAAGTTTTGATTTTTAAAGCCCGTTATAAACCCAAACTATACATTTCAAAATTTGGACCACCTGAAAAAAGTAATTATCGAAAGGCCATGGTCAAGTTAAAGAAAGGGTCAAGAAAGAGTCCTGATGAATATAAGTGTTCTCTTTTTTGGACATGTGAAAAAAAAGGGGGAAAAAGTTCTTCCTTAAATTGCTTAAAAGGGGCATGGTGCTTTGCTTTCTTTCTCTCTTTAATGATGTGTAAAAGCAATGATATCTTTTACTTTGCTTCAAGACACAAAGAGCATGACGAGAGCTTGTGTCAACAGTTTTTCTTTTTCCACTTTTATGACTGTCCTTTTTTTTTTCTGTTTCTTTTTTTTTGTTTAAATTTTCCGTGCCATACGTTGGCCCAACATTAATTAATGTGTAGATGAAGGTAAAAGGTTAAAAATAGCACTACTCTTTTGGAAGTTGGGGTGGTGACAGGGTGTCCTGGACGTAATATTACTACGTAATTATCTCTGCCTCTCC
Source organism: Artocarpus camansi (assembly GCA_002024485.1). Taxonomy (NCBI): domain Eukaryota; kingdom Viridiplantae; phylum Streptophyta; class Magnoliopsida; order Rosales; family Moraceae; genus Artocarpus; species Artocarpus camansi. The sequence goes on from LNSY01386550.1 coordinate 4,492, forward strand.
ATTGAATAGGGGAATAAAAAGTGGGGGAAAAAAAGAGCTTCGCTTATTCTCAAAATTTACTTCCGATTATTGGAGACTAAAAACCTGTTCATTCAAAAGTGAATGAATAGTAGAGTTAGCTAAACCATAATTGAGTAATGGTTTAACCAGAATAGGCTTATTTGGGTCCAACTAAGACGTGGAATGTCAGATTTTCGTATATCCAACTAAACGTGGAATGTTCTTATTAAGAAAAATAAGTATGGAAAGTAGCACTTTTAATTGGAAATTGGAATAGATATGTTGAGCTAGAAAATAGAATTCTGCCAGAACTTATTTGTAAATATTTTGGTTGAATCAATTATCTCATTTATTCACATAATTATATTTGTTTAAAAAAAAAAACTGTCCAAGAATGTACATTTAGTTTTGGAGACATTTTCTTATTCTCTTCTCTATCTATATATCCTCGTAATGTAAACAGGTGTACATCACAGGTGGGGATGGCACAATGCGTGGGGCAGTAAAGATATTCAATGAGATCTGTCATCGAAAATTGAATGTTGCAGTCATATAATCCCCAAGACGGTGGACAATGATGTGGGCATCATTGACAGGTCGTTTGGATTTATTGAATTTAGAAAGAAAGAAAGATGAACAAGCGAGAGAGAATTCAGGAGAATTGAATGAAAGAAATTTATCTTGTTTTTCATTGAAAATCTATCTTGCATCGTATACAAGTGAGGCTTAAATATACATTCAACTAACTTTAACAACTTGCTTCAATTGTTCGCTCAGCTGATGACGCGTGTAAACACCTGGTTATAGTGAATTAACAAGTCAGTTACTACTGGTTGACCAGTTGGTTATATTGCTATGGCTCTTCATTTTTGTAACTAGTCCTAACATCCCCCTCAAACTTAAAGTGTTAAAGTCTAGAACTCTAAGTTTGGATTTGAAAACATTGAACACAGAGCTTGAGATAGCCTTTGTGAAGACATCAGCCAGTTGATCAATTGTTGGAACATGTTTTACTTCTAGCAGTTTTTGTTGGATCTTCTCGCGGACAAAATAAAGATCCAACTCAATATGTTTTGTTCAAGCATGAAGCATTGGATTTGCTGCAAGATGCACAGTGCTCAGATTGTCACACCAGATGACTGGTTTCTTTGTGTTTTCTACCTTTAATTCTCCTAGCAAACCTTGAGTCCAGCTTATTTCTGCAGCTAAATTCTGCTTTTGTTGATGACCTTGACACAGTATGCTGTTTCCGTGATTGCTAAGAGATGAGATTTTGTCCCAAGAATAAGCAGTAGCCTGATGTGGAACGTCTATCATCAACATCTGATGCCCAATCAGCGTCACAGTATCCAATTGGATTAAGTTGAGATTGAGGGCAAGAGATGAGATGCAGACCAAATTCAATGGTACCTGCCAAGTATCTTAAGATTCTTTTGACAGTTTTCCAGTGAGCTTCCAAAGGATTATGCATAAATCGGCATACTCTATTAACTGCATATGCTAACTTTGGTCTAGTAATTGTAACATATTGTAGTGCACCAATTGTGCTTTTGTATTGTTGAGGATCAGTGATTGGATCACTACCAAAGGCAGTTAACTTCTGACCAGTGGTTAAAGGGGCTGTGACTTCTCGAGCATATTGCATTTTAGTTTTGCATAATAGGTCACGAATGTATTTAACTTGACATAAATGAAAACCAGTGCTGGTCTTTCTGACCTGAATTCCAAGGAAATTGCCCACTTCACCTAGATCCTTCAATGCAAACTTTTGGTTCAGTTTGGCAGTCACCTCCAATACTGCTTGATTGTTGCTTCTAGTTATCAAGATATCATCCACATAGACTAGAGCAAACAATGTGACTTGAGGAGTGAATTTGACAAATAGAGACTAGTCTGATTTTGATGACTTGAAACCAAGTTCACTTAGTGCAGTGTAGAGCGTTTCAAACCAAGTTCGAGGGGCTTGAGGCCATAAAGAGACCTGTGAAGTTTGCACTCCAAAGATGGATTTTTAGAATCAGTAAATCCAAAGGGCTGTTCCATAAACACCTCTTCTTGTAGCTCACCGTTCAAAAAAGCATTGTTGACATCAAGTTGTCTCACTGTCCATTGTTGGCTGAGAGCCAAGGTGAGAACAACTCTGATAGTTGTAGGCTTTACCACTGGACTAAATGTCTCCCCAAAGTCAAAACCTGCCACTTGGTGAAAGCCTTTTGCAACTAATCTGGCTTTATACTTGTTTATTGAGCCATCTAGGTTTTCTTTTACTTTGAATACCCATTTACACCCTATTGTCTTCCTTCCTTCTGGTAACAGTACTAGACTCCAGGTGTTGTTTTTGAGTAGAGCCAGGTACTTATCTCTCATTGCCTATTGCCAGTGAGTTTGTTCAAAGGCTTCTGCTGCTGTAGCTGGTTCCTTAGCTGCCATGTATACTTTGGGTTTAAAGATACCAGCCTTTGCTCGAGTCTTCATGGGATTAATATTGGTAGTGATTTTCATGTTTTTACTTGTTCCAGTGACATGAGATGGAACCTGCAGACCAGGGGCTATAGTAGATAGAGGATCTTCAGATAAAGCATATTGATCATTTCCAGTATTAACTTGTTGTATTGAATCAGAAGTTGACTGTGGAGTAGATGAAGTAGATTGAGAAGTGAGACTAGACAAGAAGGAGCGAAGAATAAATAAGGTATTTGGAGAAGATGAAGAAGGAGAATTTAGAATTGAGAATTGAGTGTTTTTAGGAAAAGGAAAGGTATGCTCAGCGAATATGATACTTGTAGCTTTTATGATTCAAACTATGACCAAGAAAAGTACATGGAGATGACTTATAAGCAAATTTATGTGAATTGTATGGTTTAAGATTTGGAAAGCACAAACAGCCAAAAGTTTTAAGCTAATGATACTGTGGTTTGACATGAAATAGTGACTCAAGAGGTGATTTGTTGTTCAAGACAGGAGTAGCTAATCTATTGATGAGATATACAGCAGTCCTCAAAGCTTCATTCCAATATTTGAAAGGTAGGAACCTTGAGCCAAGAGAGTTAGGCCATTTTCCACAATATGTTGATGTTTTCTCTTAGGCAGACCATTTTGTTCGTGAGTGTGAGGACAAGGATGTCTATGTATAATACCAAAAGAGGACAACAAATTAGTAAAGGATCTATACTCTCCCCCCAATCAGTTTGAACAGTTTTGATTTTGTGGCCTAACTGAAGTTCAGCTTGGTTCTTGAAATTGACAAAGGTCTGTAAAGCTTTTGATTTATGCCTTATGAGGTACAGTTACAGCCATGTAAATTGTGTGAAATGATCCACAAAATAAATATAATCTCGAAAGCCATTAGAAGAGGGAGTAGGGGAAGGACCCTAGATATCTGAGTAAACCATTTCAAGAGGTGTATTATAATTGTTGTGGAATGAGGAAATGGAGACCTGTGCAATTTCCCAAGACAGTAGGCTGAACAAACTTAATTGAAATCTTTATTCATAGTTTTGATATTACATTGTGAAAGTACACGTTTTACAACTAATTCAGGGGGGTGACCTAATCTATTATGCCAGATACTAAACTTAGAGGATTTTGTTGATGAAACATTACATGACAAGTTTTCATGATCATTAAGTGTACTAACAAGATTATTGGCAAAAGAACTTGAGCAGCTGACATTGAGATAAGACAAAGGATTATGCAGTTTGAGTGAATTTGACTTAAGAGGCTGGTTTGGCTTGGTAAGCTGGATTTGAGACTTGTCAAAAACATAAAGACCTTAAGGAGTGTGGCTTGAGAGGCAACATCCTTCACAAAACAAGTGTTGGCAAGAAAATTATCCAAGGCAAATTTAGACAGTAGATTTTTTGTGATTTTTTGAGCATCTAGAAGATGTTTTGAGGACAATGTTCTAGATGCAGTTAAAGGTGATAAAAACTGAGAACAACTAATATGCTCAATTTGTAAACCCTTACCATCACCCATATGGACTTGATCAGAACCTGTAATCTCTTCCTTGGCCATCAGATTTGTTGAATAAGTTGTGATGTGGTCGGTTGCTCTTGAGTCTGGATACCAATCTAAGTCAGCCTGATTACTAGGATACTAAGTTGAGTCATATATGCTTTTTGGTGTAGCCAGCATTCCAGTCATCAGATTTGAGTTTTGTTTCTGGGAGTGAAACTCAGCAAGATTGCCTTGTGGCCTATTTTGTTGAAAATGGGATTCAAGACCATTGAAAGAATGATCAAACCTATAGTAACAGTTGAGAACCACATGTCCTGTTTTGCCACAGAGTTGGCATTGAACTTTGTTGACCTGCCATTGTCCTTTTCCTCTATGAAATCTGCCAGAACCTCTTCCTTTAGGAATGTGTGTGCCTCGAAAATGAGAGACTTGTGGAGAAAATAGAGAACCTCTACCATTGCCATCATAATCATGAGTATAACTAGGATGATTACCACATCAAGATGACCCAGGAGACTGTTTCTTGAAACCCAAGGACTGAATATGGCCAGAATGGTTAGAGTTAATAGCAAGATTTGCCATGACAAAATCAAGATTCATGAAATTCTTTTCTATTCTAACTTATTGAGCTAGTAGCAAGGATTCGATTTCTTCAACAGTAACGAATCAGACCTTATGTTAATAGAGATAACAAACGTCTCATATTCTGGTAAAAGACTATCTAGGATTGAGTCTATATGATCTTTAGTAGTGAGTTTGTGTCCTACTAATGCCAACATGTCCACACAATGTTGAATATGTAAAAGAAACTCGTTCATACCCAGGGAACCTTTCTTCAGATTTTGAAGTTGAGTTTTGAATCGAGTCACCTTTGCTCGAATTTGAGAATCAAAGTAGACTTTTAGTGTGTTCTAGATTTGAGAAGAGGAATCACAATTAACTAGGTGAGTTGAGAATACCTTTACTAACTGTTGCAAGTAGCCATGACATGATCAGTTGATCTTGCTACTCTCAGTCCTGGAATTCAGGATTGATTTTCTCAGCGAGCTGATCCTCAGAAGGAAGGAATCTTGAAGGGGACGATATTGTTGCAGAAAGAAATTCTTGAAGTCGATGACCTTTGATCGTAGTGAGGACTTGTTTTCTCCAAACAAGGAGATTGTTCTGATTGGATGAGAAAATGATACAAGGATGAGCGTGGTGTGGTTGAGTTTCCATGACTGGCAGTCTCCGACGACCTTTCCGAAGCCAAGATCGGCTGCTCTGATACGATATTGAATTTAGAAAGTAAAAAAGATGAACAAGAGAGAGAATTCAGAGAGAATTCGAGAGAATTGAATGAAAGAAATTGTTCTTGTTTTTCATTAAAAATCTATCTTCCATCGTATACAAGTGAGGCTTAAATATACATACAACTAACTTTAACAACTTGCTTCAATTGTTCACTCAACTGATGACAAGTGTAAACAGTTGGTTATAGTGAATTAACAAGTCGGTTACTACTGGTTAACCAGTTAGTTATACTGTTATGGCTCTTCATTTTTGTGACTAGGCCTAACAGGATTCCAGATAGCAGTGGAGATGGCCCAGCAAGCAATCAGTGCGGCTCATGTGGAGGCAGAGTGTGCGGTCAATGGAATAGGTTTGGTGAAACTAATGGACGAAGCATTGGGCACATTGGTCTTCACGCGCCACTGAGCGGCCGGGATGTTGACTGCTGCTTGATCCCCGAAATGGATTTTTACT
>LNSY01386622.1:0-11880 GCA_002024485.1 Artocarpus camansi
AAATATATGTATATATTTATGTTTCCAAAGAAATTAATATCTGTATGTGGAAAAAAATTTCATAAGTTTTCACGTATACATAAGTAAGAAAAGGTTTATTATGGCTCAAAAAAGCGGGTTGTGACATAACATGCCATAACTAATCATAATAGCTTATCATAGCATGACACAACATGGCATAGCACTGATAATGCATTCTTATGATTTTCATAAAACGAGTGAAAACACTTTAATTTGAAAACCATAGTTTTCAAGTTGTAGGTGAGATTCCTACCAACTTGATTTCTATAAATAGAATCTGCTAACTCGATTTGTACTTACCCATTATTCTTAAATTTTGTGAAAAACACTAGGTCAAAGTGTGTAACTTGTTTTACGTTAATTAGTCTAGCATATCACAAAAAGGAAATTAAATCTTTTCTTAAGAATTTCCTTTTATTAACTTACTGGTCGCTTGGGTTGTTAAAAGGATTAATTCAATTTAAATCCTTATAGCTCATAATTATTGTCTAAATTATTTTCCTTAATTTCCTTTAATTGTTTGTGCTTAATGTTGGATAACAATTTATTAATTTGTAATTAAGTAGCTATATTTTTCTTATTACTTAGCTTCATAATTTCTTATATTACCCATGTCGGGCTCTTTTTTATACAAAGGTCTATTTGAATATAAATAGTGTTATTTGGCCCATAAGCCATGCTTGGATACTATTCAATTTATTAGGCTCAATCTGGCCCTCTTGAACTAAGAGCATTCTATGACACTTGAGCACTAACTATTGGAAATTTAGATATGAGAATTGACTTTTAAATGTGTATAATGATTCTACCTACGTAGTTGTTACTTAACTAGTTAAACATATATTTACTTAGATTACATAATTTTATAAAACATTTTTTGATAAGCTATTTTAGAAGATGACTTTGCTAATTAATTTTAATTTAAAACTATTCTTACTTTTTGTTGTAATAGAAATAGTAACATTTTATAAGGGTTTAATAGTAATCCAAGACATAAATATTATTAGAGTCATATAGTTTTACATATTATCAAAAGAGCCAAATTTAACAAAACTAAGTGCGGAAAATAAAGCGTGTAGTATCCATTTCCCACGACTCCACTCTAATTGTTTGCCACTTTGCCTCCAGTCTATTAGTTATTACCAACAGGTTGCTTACATACAGTATGAATATTTTTGGAATGAACTTTTACTTAATAAGTAGGAACTATAACTCACAAAACATTTAAAATTGCATGTCTCAATAATATGCATGTGCCAATTATGCTCAGTTATAATCTTGTCTTATTATTTTATTTGAGGCCCTAGTGGTCGTATCAATTGTGCGTGAGTGATAGGAAGTTAGGGTTGTAAGGTCCCAACAATACCATGATCTAATTTAAATTATTCTTTAAATTTTTAACTTACGATCCCCCTAGGCCGAGAGGTTGGTACAATATTTTTATTTATTTTATTCCTTAAAAGTTTTACTACATAATTTAATGAGCACATTGACATGGCATAGCATACGTTGACTTGTAATTAAACATGCTTATTTATTTGGAAAACATTTATTTAAAACTATCTGCAGCGTAGGCGATATTCTTATTTATTTTTTCATAGTAGGTTTCTTGGTTTGCCTAAAATTCCTTATCCTTATAGAAATGATTCTATATAAAACACACATTAAAAGTGTGTAAGAATAACCTATTTTATGCTATTTTAATTTTAGCATGACCATAAGAATTTGATCATTCCTTTAGTTTGTAATCCATTTATCAAATGATCATAAAAATCGTTACTTCTTTTATAAGGATTAATTAGTCAATTAAGTCTCATAAAGTTTACCTTTCCGTGATTGCCTTTAATCCACGTTAAGATCGATCATTAATTGCATTTATTATTTAATTAATTATCGTATCATTACTAAGTCTATATGACATCATATAACTAAATTAAAATTACATAACCTTTTGGTTTTTGAACTAAGTTCCAAATAACCATATTCTAAATTAAAATTAAAACCAATTTTGAGTTTTTAGCCCATTAAGCACAAAAATGATCCTAAGGCATTTTATACACCATATTGTTAAAACTATAACCCGAGTGGCTTTTCAGACTAACTTGGATGTTGGACCCGTGCCTACCATCGTAATACTAGGAATTTAGTATAATGGGTTTTTATGATATTCGTTTTAGCATTCATTTGAAAACTGTTAAGGTTTATTATTTGGAAACTATATCTGAATAACTCAAAGATTTGAGTAAAAATCACTTAATAAAATAATGCTCAAAATTGGTAAAACACTAAATCTTGGGCTTGTATAGCTTGTCTAAAGCTTTGTAATTTCTTGGTTTGTCAAAAAATAAGATTTTGTAGCCACATAAACTTTTTGTTAAATAAAAACTAGTATCAAAAGGTACTTTCAATTAGTTTTAGAAAATTATAGTGAAACAATATGTTAAATACAGTTTTTTCCTTTTAATGTTTTTTCCCTCCATGAAAGTTACTTCTTTTAAATTCGTGTTTTTATAACTTTCACACTCATTTAATAAGTCCTGATCACTGTCCTTAGCATATTTGTTTTCCGATTAAATTTTGCAAACTTTACCGAATAAAATGTTTTGATTACTTTTGTAAATCCTTATTAAGGTCAATTTTAGGGGTAGATTTGTACAAAGCTTTCTTCATGAAAGTTCTTATTTCATTGAAAACTAAAACTTTTGTGTTTGGCAAAAATTGTAATTTGATCTCGAAATGACCCAAAACTTTGAAAACTTTTTTCAGCCCATAAATATAGTTGCTAGTTTTGGAGAGCACCAAAACTGTTTTTGGACAGCCACAAGTAGTTTTGAAAAACTGCATCGAAACCTATTATAGAGTTGGAACTACGGTTTTGCTTAGTCACAGAGTTTTGTTTAAAATGTCAAAAACTAAAAAATTTATGTTGAAAAAAGTTCTAAAAACCGACTCTAAGGCTTCCGTTTTTGTGATTAAAATTTGTATAAAATTTTTCCACACATCAAAACATGCACAATACTTAACTTAAAGATATATAATCTAACTTATTACAATGAATTACGCATAGAGCTATACCAAGCACATACATAAAAATATTATAAACTATTTTCTTACTAAATCATAAACTTACCTCCATAAAAATCTAAACTTTGAATGGACCAAAGGATTTAAAGAGGAAAGTTAAGGATTTTACCCTTGAAGACCCTTCCTTGATGACTTCCTCTAGAAAAAGCTTATTTCTCCTCATTGTTTCTTGTTTCACATACTAAAAGACAAATTTTTCTATAAAAATCTAATCTTGGTTTGTCTAAGTAAATAAAAGAAAAAGGCTTAGAATTTTACCCTTGTAGTTCACTAGGAAAATTCCAATCTTCTCCTTCTTCTGATCCTTGCAGTTCTTCTTCCTCTTTTTCTTTGTTTCTTTGTTTGGCTAGTAAGTTTATGGTCTTAAGAAAGCAAAAATTTTTGGAGACTTGTTTTAGGAAAAAAGGGGGCCTTGGGAGGGGAAAAAGAAAGAAATTTCTTGATGGATAGCTAGTGAAAATGGAGGTGAGATTTTCTTAGTGATCCCTTAACACTTACATGGTTTTGGGAGAGAAATGGGATGGAAAATTTTGGAGGATTTCCCTCTTCGTGTGGTTAGTTTTAGGAGTGAAAAAGAGAGAGATTAGAGACCAAAATGAGGTTTTGAATGGTACATCTATATATAGACAAAGATTAATGTAATTATTTCACCTGAGCTATATTTAATTAGGCTCTAAACCTTACTGATTTAGACAAAATTTTGAATTAAAATTGCTTAATGGTGGCGCCATCTACAAGACTTGGTGTGTGGGATTTTTGTCTCATGATTATACTAAGTACACCCACCAATAAGCAACCTTAAATCAAGGGTACTATTTTACTTTAGGCTTTCTTGTAAGTTTCCCACTAAACAGATGAATCTTTGTGCCGTTAGGGATGACTAACTTAGCTGATATGAAATTTTGATTTTTGTCGAGTCCTTTCCCATTATTCAATACAGTAGGCACTAATCACTGTATAAACTAATATCGATATGTATTTTAATTGCACACAGATTTTGACTGTTTTTAGTCTTAAAAATATTCCAAGACTTAATAAAAATCTAAGCTTGTCTTTTTTGTGCATCTAGACTCGGTAATGATATAGTTTTTTATAGTGTCAATTTTTGATTTTGCATAGCATTTCCTACCAGAATTGTTACTCACATAGCTTTGATTTTTTATTAATTGGAAATTAAGAACTTATTAAGTAGTAGAGTGTTTTTTTGTACACTACTAACTTCATACTACACTTAAAAATTCTTGTAATTAAATTTATCAATTTATCTACGGATTGAAATTTCTTCAGCCTTAAATCGTAGTAGAATTTCTCAACCGAATTATTAAATTACGAAAGTTGATAAATTTAACTTTAAAATTTACTATAGAATTTTGGAATATTTATATTAATTTCATAAATCCTTCAATTACAAAAATACATACATGATATTTACAAGAAAATCCTTGATTTAAAAATGGAAATTCTATTATTTAATTTTAGAATTTTCTTGGTTATTACAATCTACCCCTTATGAAATTTCATCCTAAAAATTAGAACAGCTCGATGTAGTTTTTTCTCATATCTTCTTCACATTCCTAAGTAGATTTCTTAATGTTGTGATTTTGCCAGAAGACCTTAACTAGACGGATCACCTTATTCCTTAAGGTTTTCTCCTTGCAAGCTAAAATCTGAACTAGTTTCTCTTCATAAGACAGGTTTGCATGAACCTTGAACGGTTCTTGGTGCAGTAAATGCGACAGATCTAGCACATGCTTCTTCAACATCGACTTGTGGAAGACATATACATAAGCTAGTTCTGACAACAAGGCAAGTCAATATGTGACTTTACTGATCTTTTCTAAAACCTCAAAAGGTCCAATGTATCATGGACTGAGCTTCCCCCTCTTGCAGAATCTCATTTGCCCTTTCATTGGGGTGACCTTTAGGAAAACCAAGTCTCCCACTTGAAATTCAAAAGGTTTATCGTACTTCTCTGTATAGCTTTTCTGATGGTTGTGAACAATGTTCAATGTATCTCTAATTTGCCTTACATCTTCTGTGGTTCTCCAAATGAAGTCAGTGGTCTCCAGATGCTTCTTCCCATGTTTGTGCTAGTGGGCTAGGGATCTGTATTTTCTTCCATAAAGGGCCTCAAAAGGTGCCATGCCTCTCGACACATGGTAGTTGTTGTTGTAGGAGAACTTTATCAAGGTTAACCTTCTATCCTAGTTTCCCTTAAAATCCACAACATACACCCTTAACATATCTTCCAGGGCTTGGATGGTCCTTTCTAACTGACCATCGGTCTAGGGGTAGAAAGCTATACTGAACTTTAACTTAGAGCATATAGCTTTTTGCACAATCTTCCAAAATTTCAAGGTGAATCGATTGTCTTTATCAAAGATGATAGACTTAGAAATTTCATGCAACGTCATTATCTTTGACACATACAACTCAGCTAACTCCTCCTCGAAATAATTAAGTTTGAAAGGTAACAATGAGTAGACTTGGTCAATCAATCATCTATTACCCAAATTGCATACTTGCCATAAGATATCCCAGCTAATTCGACTACAAAATCCATTGCTATATGATCCCATCTTCATTATGAGATGTCAATCTTTTGCAATTCACCTCTTGGTGCTAATGTTCTACATTGACCCTCTAACAAGTAAGGCACTTTGAAACAAACTCAACAACATCTTTCTTTGTTCCAGACCATCAAAAGTTCTCTTTTAGGTCTGTATACATCTTTGCTGCTCCTGAATGAACAAAGTATAGGGTTTCATGTGCTTCCAAAAGAATCTATGTATTTATTTCTTCATCATTGAGGATGCATATATATATTTTTTTGTGGTAGAGTATGTTGTCTTTTGAAAGACTAAATTATGTTTCCTTCCTTTTGAGAAACTCCTCTCATATTTTAACCAAAGTAGGGTCAAGTTTGTAATTGCCTTTATGTGCTTGAGGATGGTTGGTTGAAGTGTTAACATTGATAACTTCTCTTAAATCATCTCGATTCTGAGGTTGTTAATGTCTTTTTGTAGAGGTTGAAGTATGAAACTGATTGCCATAAGTGTTGCTATAGACTTTCTACTTAGCCCATTGACTACCTTATTCACTCTCCTCGGATGATAAAGGATCTTGTAGTTGTAGTCCTTTACTAATTCCAGCCATCTTCACTATCTCATGTTTAGTTCCTTATGAGTGAAGATGTACTTAAGAGTTCAATGATCAATATAGATTTCGTATTTTGCTCCATACAAGTAGTGTCACCATATTTTTAGTGCAAAAATAACCACCATAAGTTTGAAGTCATGTGTCGGGTAGTTCTTCTCATGATCTTTAAGCTATTGTGAAGCATAGGCGACTACTTTTCCTCCTTGCATAAGGACAACTCCTAACCTAGTTTTAAAAGTGTCATTATAAATCATGAAATTTCTTTCTCTAACATATGGAATTTTGTACTGAAGCATTAATAAATCTTTTTTTAGCACTTGGAAGCTCTTTGCGCACTACTCAGTCCATTTATACTTTTTTTCTCTTTCTTGTGAGAGCCGTGAATAGTGCTGCTAGCTTTGAAAATCCTTTGACAAACTGTTTATAATATCCCATTAGTACGAGAAAACTACATATCTTCAACATGCTTTTTGGGGTTGGCCATTGACTTACGGCTTTAATCATGGGCGGATCTACTGTAAGTCATTCTTTGGACACCACATGTCCTAAAAATGGTACCTTTTCCATCCAAAATTTACACTTTGAGAACTTGGCATGCAACTTATTCTCCTTAAAATCTACAGAGCAATCTATAACTACTCTTCATGCTCTTTCTTTGTTTGGAATAGACTAATATATCATTTATAAAGAAAATGACAAACTTGTCCAAATAGCCCTTGAACACTCTATTCATCAAATCCATAAATGCTGCTAGAGCATTAGTCTTTCTGAATAGCATAACGATAAACTCATAGTGTCCATAGCATGTCCTAAAGGCTAGTTTTGGTACATCTTCCTCAATCTTGGGTTGATGGTATCTTGATTGCAAATTGATCTTCAAAAAATGGTTTGCTTTCCTCAATTGGTCGAATAGATCGTTGATCCATGGTAGTAGGTACTTATTCTTGATCGTAATTCTGTCCAACTCTTGATAGTTGATACACATCCTTAGTGTACCTTCTTTCTTCTTCACAAATAGAATTGGTGCTCCCTATGGTTGATAACTCAGGCAGATGAAACCTTTTTCTAATAGTTCTCATAGCTGCCACTAAAGCTCCTTGAGTTTTGCTGTGGCCATTTGGTAAAGCACCTTAGATATTAGTGCTAATCTTGGCATCAATTTGATTTCAAATGAGATTTTCCATTCTAGAGGTAGTCCTGGCAACTCATTTAGAAAGACCTCCATGAGGTTTCTGATGATAAGAATGTCTTCTAGTTTCAACTTGCTTTTCGTATACTTATCTACCAAATTGGCTAGGTATCCTATATATTCACTAGCCAACAGCTTGCTTGCTTTCATAGCTAATATCACCGGCATCGATTACTATTATGATGTTTCCATGTAGATAAATTCTTCTTCCTTAGAAGGTTTAACGTGACTTTTTGACATTGGTAGTTGATGACGACATTATCCTTTCCTTGGATAACATTGTAATCTTCATGTCGATGATAATCAGGTTCATGTATAACACTCTACCATAAATAATTATTAGTATCTTTTGTAGCTAATAACTAGACAGCAAAATTTCCCCAAAGGGAAAAGTAGTCCTAAATGGTTGATTTATACTAGTCCTAAATGGTTGATTTATACTATCTCCCATCCTATCTAGATACGTGGCAAACTTAGACGACACAAATGAATGCGTAGCTCTAGAATCGAATAAAGAATAAGCATCTTGTTTGGCTATAGAAAGCTAACTTGTCACCACTGTGGAGGTCCCAGCTCTTACATTATTCCTAGTATAAGCATAGATATGGGCATGTGGTTCTGGGGCTTCCAACATTCCCTGAGAGATTAGGGTCTTTCAATCTTAACTCAGACTACATGCAATTGGTTTCCTGGAGCTCTTTGCTATTTCTAACCCGACTGATTCTAAGGGTTCAAATTGAACTACTTAGCATAGTGACCTTCCTTGCCACAAATGTAACAATGATTTGACCTAGCCCACATTCTCCTAGATGCTTTTTCCTACACTTAGAACAAGTGGGGTAGCTATTATTTCCATTCCTAATATTGTTCTTTTTCTAGGCTAGCCCTTATGATTACCCTAGTTAGGTTTTCCTCTTGTTGTTATCATTCTGATTTTATTGTTTGTTACTTTAGCCTAAGTTATTACCCTAATTCTTCTGCTGGGATTCTGAGTTCTATTTCACCTTGGCCTTTTCTTCTTTCTTGCTTTAGAAGAATTTTAGCCCTTTCAGTTTTGTTGTGAGTTATTCAAAAATCAACATGGGTTGCACAACAGTAAGGTCAGACCTAAGCATCTTCATCATCCTTTTAATTTCCCACCGCTTGGTGCTCACCATGTGTGAGCAATGGCAAGCTAACTACATGAATTTTTGTATGCCATTTTTCAAGGCATGTTTGCTAGACGAAAAGTGTTGAACTCATCTTTCTGGGCTACCATGGTGTCCATGTTAAAGTACATTTCATGGAAATCTTCGATGAAATCTTCTCATGTAATCTTCCTAATATCTCTTCTCAGTTCTATAGTTTGCCACCAATGATAAGCCTATTTTTTTAGCACATAAGAGGCACACAAGGCTTTCTCCTAATCATTAAATCTCGTGAAGTTCAACACCATTTGGACATCGGTCAACTAGTTGTCAGCTTCTATGGGATATGTGGAACCATCAAACTCTAGTGGCTTTAAATGTCAGAATTTCCCCAAGATTGTATCCTATTCTGTATTCTTTATTGATAGTATATCTTGTCCTCCTCCTATTTCTAGCTCAAATGGGGCAGGCAGTAGCTCTTAATTGTTCCATCCTCTAGATACTAAAGGATCTACTATTAGAGGTGGATTCTCTTGATTGTTTTGTCCTTTGGCTTTTAAATGATCTAGTGGTGGAGGTAGATCTTCACGATTTGGCACCCTCCACCTAGTGGTGATAGATTTTACCATGCCAATTGCTCGCGTAGTGCGTTTATCTCTTGTTGTTGGGCTTGTAGTTGCTTGAGCATGTGGTCTAACCATGAACCTATCGTTAAATGAGAAAAGTTATGTAAATTCCATTTGTGGAAAAATTTTAGATTTATGTCTTATACAAATTATTAATAAATGTGGCACACATGTATCTATATCAACAAAATGGCAATAGAATCATATTCATTTCATAAAAATATAAACTTTAATATAGTTATTAAGAGTGTATATCACTTTATGTAGCATCATATACATATATACATACATATGTAAAATGATTGTACATTTACATATGCTAGGAGTGTCTATCACTTCCTATAATATACATATAAAATAACATAATATAGATCAATTAAGAGTGACTAACACTTCCCATAGTATGTCATAAGACAAAATAAGGTCTAGTGAGAGTGTCCTACCACTTTTCACAGTACATAAAAGGGCATGAAAGGCCTAGTAAGAGTGTCGACCATTTCTTACTATACAACAAAAAAGGGGCCCTATAAAGAAATGGGCTGTGGAAGGGAAAACTCTATCCATAAGATGATAATCCAAAATTACCATCTGAATCAGCATCCCAAAACCCGTTGTCCTAAAACATCTCGTCCTCAAAGGGATCCTCTTCCTCAAAGAACTCGTCATCACTAGCTCTGATAATATGCTCTGGTAGGGGCTGGTCATCATCGTCATTGAAGTGTGCTCTAGGTATATAATAAGGAACATCATCATCATCACTGTGATCATTATGTACTCCTAACATATAATTTGGGACATCGTCATCATCATCGTCATCCAAAAAATGTCCCTCTTGCTCCTGTTGCACTATTGCCGCTGTAAAATTAGCTTAAAGTTGCTGTTGGACTTTGTTTTACTCCTACTCCCCATATACAATCTTAGGTTGGAAATGTTGAGTACTATGATATTATCCGGGGTAGGGCACTATCTCTCACACCTCTTGAGGTGCACCTCTTTAGATGAGAGCACGAACCTTTATTGCTAGAACAATAGGTGGAATATCATACAACATGGCAGCTCTAAATCGCTGGCAATTATGTGCATAGACTCTCCTGTGCATGCGTCCTAGATGGTTGCTAGGGCCTCTTAATGCCTCAATTGCATATCTCTCCAGATAGGAGGATCCCTAGGCTCCTTGGGGAACTGAGCAACTCTGCACTAAATTGGCCCAAACTTGGCTCTCAGCTGGTCTTGAAAACCCCTCTAGTCCTACCATTGATGTTCAGTTCCTAAGCCAAGCCACCAGGCCAAGGCATGGCCTCAAAGCCTAGTATTAGCTAAAGGCACCCATAGTCTGTCTACAATATACAAGAGATCGAAAACACGCTCTAGAACACCGATTGATTCCATTAGCAAGTACGGTTGACGGAGTCCCAGAAAATTACCAAGCACCATGTCTTAAAAAGTGATGTGTCACCCAAAATTTTTCTTTAAAATTGGATGTTTATAGTATAGAAAGGGGTTGTCGTATTCATAGGGAGGTGTAAAATTTACAACTCGGGAGATTGATAAAAATAAATGTCCAAAAAGGCAAGTGGATTTTTAAAATAAAGTTTAAAATAAAAGAAATCTTTTTATGATTTTTAATTTAACATTGAAAACATAAAATTAACAAGGTAAGGTTTCGAGAATCAGTCATATGTTTTGTAACCATTATGTAAATTAACTCCAAAATTATCTAAAGCATTTTATTAATTATATCTTTTCTAGTTAATAATAAGTGCAATTACTATTTCTATAAGTCAACATAAAGTGATAATATAACAAGCCATAATGTAGTATGAGTTTTCCTAATAAAAGGTAGCATAATAACCACTTCTCATTAGTGATTAGGTGCACTAATTATGAAAATTATAACTGCTATCACTACAATTATAATTAACATAATATTAAGATAGCAAAGATAATAACAAACCAAAATTATTATATTTGAATGGAATAAATTTTTGCATTAATTTCAGTAGAACCTCATCTTAAGAAATATCTAAAAATCAATAATACAACAAGTCATGCTGCAGCAAAAGAAATTACATAAAATTAAGAATTATTTCATTATTATTTGTATCAATTATGCAACATAATTAAATTTCATAAAAATATAAACATTACATAAAAATATAAACGTTATTTCATAAATTTCATTATTATTTGGAAAATATAATTTATTACATAAAAATATAAACATTACAACACAGATATAGAGGTAAAAACTATACTAAAATACTATACATACAAGATCGTTTCTCTTCTTTATTGGACTCTCTACACTAGTTTAGACATTATTTTATTATTTTTAGTGGGGGTGCTTTAGTAGCATCTCCTCCTTAAAGGAGATTTGAGCCAAGCAGAAGGCTCGGCTCTTTAAAAAAAAAAAGAGAAAAGAAGGGGGTGTTGAATTAAGGGGTGCACCCCCTCTTTTATAGTGACTAAAAATTTACTATTTGTATTTTTAATAATATTTTTATATTGTTTTATTCATTTAATTATTATTTAGTTATTTTTATTTATCTTTTAGTAATCAACTTGCAGATGCGTGAATAATTTTTTATTCTTTTCTCCTATGAATCAACATTCTTTAGAGTGTGAATTTCAATTCGCAATTAGATGTGATGTAGAAAAAGCAACACATCTTCTG
>LNSY01386788.1:0-10138 GCA_002024485.1 Artocarpus camansi
TACTAATAAATTCACTTAATTAGCAAGTGATCTAGATTACTCTATAGACTAGTCAAATTCCTATTTCTATTTCAAGGTGGGAGCAAAGACGATTTTACTTAAGATTTTTCCTAATTTTTTATTCTTTATTTGGTAAACTAGATTCTTACTTCATTTGAACATTAAATTTTTGTTTTTATTATAGATTCAACTATCATGGGTAGCGAAAGAAATAGATTTCTTCAAGACAAATGCCTAGGGGCTCCATGGGACCCAACTCTGCGATCAATTTAAGATAGGTGGGGCCCACCTCCTAATACGGTGTGGAGCGGGGGGGCTCGTAGTGCCCCCTAGTTTTGCTTTTCTTTAAGGCCTATACACTTCTTCTATCTTGGGAAGGAGGGCGTGTTTAAGGGCCGAGTAATAGAGGAAACTCATGTTCCAAAGGAGAAGGATGAAACGAAAGGAATCATATTAGGAATGACCACTCTTAACTATATCCTAACATTAAACTACTCGTAAATATGTAAATTCTAATAAAAGAAGTTCAAACATGATTGTTTTACAACAAATACATAGTTGGGGTTTTATAGTTGTCACATCATTACAAGTGGTTGCACTACTGAAGTGATGCTAGGAACCATCCACACAATTTAGTCTTTCTTATTCCAATCATAAATGAGATAGGCTATGAGGTTCCATAAGTCTCCATCATTGAAAGACACTGGGTGGATTCGACGCATGCCATGTTAGAACCCCTAATGCCCTTTAGAATCCCCCACTGTGAAATTAATAATGCAGAACTGACTTTCACTATGGTTTTTGATGTCACCTGTCTGTGTGATATGTGTGCTTGGTGTTGATTGAAGTCTAGTGATTTTATGTTGAGATCTCCAAATTAGGCATGACAGTCTTAAATTACATAACTAGAAAACAGACTGATCTTTAGTTTGGGAGAAAATTTTCATAAGCTGTCACGACATTTATGGATCATTTGTTGTTAAACCTTATTTCTTGTATTAGAGAATTCCCTTTTCTACAAGATTATTGGATAGTCTTGTCATCAATGGAGAACTTATTTCCATTATTAGGCTCCTGTTTTTGTTTTCTTTGTAGGTGAGATATTTCTCAGATGATTAGGCATTGTAATGTTGTTTTTCTTGAGTTCGAGTTGTTACTTGCCTTGTTAAGTTTCTATTGTATTTGTGCTATTATATTGAATTTATTACTGATTTTTACATGTTAATTACTTTCTTTGATAAGATTAGTCTACATATTCCAAGTCCATGAAAAGAAAACGATTAGTCTAGGTCAGTAAATTAGTTCCTACATAGGCATGTTTATTAGTTTGGTCACACATTGATATTATGGCACTTATTGGTAAAAAAAAAAAAATTATAGCTGCTTTCATGGAAAATTATCAACTATTTGATTTTCTACACTCAGCTTGGAGTAGGTAACATCTATATTAGGCCATAATGATTATGCAATGTAACAATTTCCAGAAATGCTCTCTATGTGTGCTTAATCTTCTGGTGCCCATGTGTTCCATTTGATATACCTGTTAACAAGTTGTGTGAAAATTTACCAAGCATTAACGTGGATTGAGTTGATAAACAATACTAAAAGATAGTATTCTTTTCATCAAAGATAGTATTCTTTTCATCCTTTTAATGTGTTTGCTTCTATCTCGATGTCTTCCAGAGTATGGTTGAGAGGAATCACTTAACAAGCAATGGCACTAAGGCTCGAAACTACAGAAAAATGATATAAATATATTACTTGACTAAAGTTTCTTTCTTAAAGCTAAAAATTGCTAAACTTGTGAACAAGCTTGAAAGTGCATCCGAAATTTGATTACTCATCTGTTTCTTTTCCTTGGTTTCAAGTTACTGACTCTCCTCTCATAAATCCAGTTCTGCATATGAGAAGGGAGCCTTTTGTAGCAAGTTTCACTTGGATTCCGATGGCTGGAGATATTGCCTTGTTTGTGGAAAGGTTGGCTGAAAATTGCTGACTTTTCATTTTTGTACATTGGCTCTATTCTTGGATAATAATTAAATTTACAGGGAGTAGAAAACTATATGTATATTTTTAATCATTAGTCAATTATTTTAAAACTACACTAATGTTTAAGCTCCGTGCAGATGATTCACTGTGGATGCATCATGTCATACCACATGTATGAAACTTTAGATTTTGGAGGTGTTTGCTGCACAGGGTGTGCAGAGGAATCAACTATTCTGGTGAGAATCAACCATTTGCTTTTCTAAGTTTTCCGTAATCAGTAATCATATTTTGATTTCCACTATTTTGTAATTCTTTTGAGCTAACTTTGTTCTGTGTTGTCAACCATGTGATTAAAAATGATTTTTGAGATGTTTCATCAGTATCTTGATCTGGTTGCATTATTGGCCTAATGACAACCGATGCCTTAAACTCTACCTGCAACCTTTTTTTTGGCACTTGGAAGGAAAAATTTACCATTTGTATTCTTTATGTCTTCATTGAAAAGTCTATTCTTGGTGTCAAGCTTGTGTGGGTGGGTGGAGGTGGTTGTGGGGTGTGCGTTGTGCGCGTGCACGCGTGTGTGTTGAGCCTTATTGGGAAATTTACTCTCCAATCCTTTTTCATTCTATTCTTGCTCTCTATAGCATAGAACGTAAGACTTTGCTGGCTCTGAGCCATCTTCTTGTTAAGGAAGGGTGGCCAGGTCTGCTTTTTTCATCTGCTTGAAGCCTCTCACTCCTTAACCTTAAGATTTCACAGTTTGGAAGGCTGCTGCATTTCATATTTTCATCAAATCCCAAATATTGATTGGTGCCAAAGGAGGACCCTTTCAATTTGATTCCTTTGATTTTGAGGAAGGGTGAAGGCATGGAAATAAGAGAATGAAAAAAAGATCAGATGCTTTCTGCGATGCCACCTAGGTGGTAACATAGGCCATCAAAGGATTCCAAGAGTTATAAATAGGGGTTATAAAATTGATTATCACTCCCCTCTCTCAATATGTGTATCTCGTTGAATATTTTATTGGTACCATGGTTTTTATCATCTTTCATATTCAAAACTTAATCACATAACGCTTTTGCCTTAAGGGATAACAAACAAGAGTTGGTCAACAAATATAGTTATTTTCATCTGCATTTTTTTTCCTTGGATCTGTTTCATTTTTATTATGTTCATAATTGATTATATATTTCTAAATTTTTGTTTTGCTATTTTTAATTATTTTGACTTTGCCACACTATTCAACCTCTGTATTATTGTTTATTGGATCTCTAGTTGTATCTATACATTGCAATCCGTATATATTTATATGCGTATTTCAGTATCTTCTCACTGCCTTTTTAGTTTCCTGGTCATCTGCTTTATAGTTTACTTTTTATTATTTTTTATTATTTAATTTTACCTTTGTTTGCACAAAGGCAAATGTGTGTAATCTTTGAGCTCTTTAGGACCTTGTAAGTATCAGCATTAATCTGTCAAAGCACCTGGTGGAACTTGATCACTTAACCTGGACAAAAGGGTAACAGCTAAGATGTCAATTACATTGGAAAGGATTTCTAGCTGTTTTTACTTATTATGGTATACAGAGATAGTGGCATTATTAGTGGCAACAGGCTCTAAACATAATTCGTTGCACAACTCTTTTAGTCTGTGACTGTTTCTTCTTTATGATAAATTTAAACTCATACAAGATTGACCTACAATTAATTGGAAACTAATGTATTTCAGTCAGCAAATCAATATTGGTACTCTACTACCTTAGAGCTTTCCAGGGATTTGAGGGATTCCTTAGAAGCTGAACGTCCTTTTGACTCTGGCAAAATGATTTCTGGTTAGTGCTTCACTGAATCATCTTCGAGCTATGTTTGTATTGGATACTTCTCCCCCTAAAAGTGTTTTTATGAAGGGAATGCACTTCTTTTTCTTGAATGGAAAATGACCAGGAAGTAAGAAGGAAAATTTTGGAGAGAGATGTGTAGAAAGTTGCAGTCTTTGCTTTTTGCCAATTTTATTTAGAACACCTAACGGTCTTGAAAGATAAAGTGTCGTAAATTTACTGAGTTGTTGTATTCTGTTGTCAGATTACGAGAAACCAAACAATAGAAGAGACAATCTTTACTCTTTTATTCAACATTCTTCCATTCATTGTCTGTTGCCTAATGAGACAGCTCATCACCCTGTTTCCTCAGGATTGCCATGTCATGCACAATATCCTGCGTCTCAGTTTGAAGAGCAAAAAAAAAGTTCATTTAACGGAGCAGATACAATAATGGAGCCTTTTGTAGGCAAACAGACATCTCTTCAGTCTGATTTGGATGGACCACCTTCTCAACCACAATCTCCTGAGGCTCATTCTGGAGAGCAGAATGAAGATTCACCAAATGGCACTGGCACGCTAGTGGACCCTTCTCTGGTCAATGAAACATCTCTTCATTCTGATGCCCCTAGTTCACCATCTCGAATACAATCTCCTGATGCACAGTTTGGAGAACAGAATAAAGGTTCTCTAAATGGAGCACAGAATAAAGGTTCTCTAAATGAAGCACAAACACCAGTCAACCCTTTTGTTGACAATCAAACATCTAAAGGGGAAACCTCAGTAAATTTG
Source organism: Artocarpus camansi (assembly GCA_002024485.1). Classification (NCBI taxonomy): domain Eukaryota; kingdom Viridiplantae; phylum Streptophyta; class Magnoliopsida; order Rosales; family Moraceae; genus Artocarpus; species Artocarpus camansi. Next base: position 4,598 of record LNSY01386788.1, read on the forward strand.
GCCGAGATAACTGATAAGGAGTTGCCCAAAGCTTCTGAAAAGTATCCTATTTATTGTCCTCTTTTCTCTGCTTTTCCTTTTGTGTTCAAAGATGGAATTCCATAGATGTTCCTAATTATATTATTGGTTCTTGTTTGAATTTTGATTTCAATTTTAATAGAAAACTTTCATAGCATGAAATCTGGTGGAAGCTCCTATCTGAACGTCAGAATTTTTGTATTGATTGATTTGATTCCTTGACTAATCTAAGCTCAAGTTCTGCTTTGGTTCTTCTATTTGAGAAGTTTTTGACTGTCAGTGATGCTGATCACAAGCTAGCGCGTCTGGTGCTGCCTAAGCTATGTGCAGAGGTGAGTCTAAAGAACCCAATTTAAGATTTTGAATCATTCATAGCTTAAGGTTTATTTGCACTGGAAGATAATTACTCTTGATGATTTGGTACTATGCTAGAAATATGTGTGCTAGAGCAACATGAAGATTAACTTTTGTAGTCCAACAAAAGTCTTAACTGTCTTGTTTTAGAAGATGAATGCTTCATAGCCTGTATTACATCTTGCCATTGCATTCTTGTCTTGGCCATTTCTTTGGTTTTGCAATTGCGTTTTATGTGCATAGTAAGCATTTTTATTCATTTCTATTGTTGGAACATTTCAGAATTGCTGTTTAAGTCTACATTATTATGCTAAAGCATATTTGAGATTGAATAAAAAATTCACAATGAAGTCGTGCTAGTTATTTTCTTGATTTATAGGGAGCAAATACTCTTTATCATGCGTCTAACAAGTGAACTAAGAAATTCTTAACATTGCGTGGTAGACAAACTTCTATTTTTATTTTTTAAAAATCACAGTTTTATTTAAACAATGTTCCTCCTCAAAAGAATGAGGGCAGTGAAAATAAGACTGCTCCCTTAGATCTTTTTTCTAATTCTTCTGTCATTTAACTAAAGGATAATATAGCATTTTGTTTTTCTTAGTAAAAGGTTTGGAAATCAATTGTATATTTCTATTTATACTGGGAACTACATTAACAAAGTACTCATAAAGAAGCAGGTCTATTTTCCGTTTACTTCTGAGGGACAACGACACCCAATAGAAGTCCAGGATATAACAGGTAAGGACTGGAGGTTTTACTTCTGTGTTTGGAGACATGGTTATGGCAGGATGTATGTACTTGAAGGAGTAAAGAAATACATGGATTTAATGGACTGGCAAGCTGGTGACAAAGGTAATTACGTATCTCAGCATGCAACTAAGCTTGGGAATCCATATAACCATATAGTTAATTGCTTCTTAATCTTTTGTTAACTTTACTAACTCTAACTACCGACTTTTTATTATTATTTTTTTATTTTTATTTTTTTGGGAACTACCGATTTTTGTGTTACTGTAAATGGTATATGTAGCTGGATATGTCTGCTTCTTTTACACTGATAGCTGTATTTGAATTATTTTCTGATGTGATTCAATTTTTTGAATGATGTTAGAGTCAGTTGAGTTCTTCCGTTTTCTCAACAGTGTTAGCAATATGTGAGTTCTCTCATATTGTCAATGATATGCCATCAACATTGCTTGAGGTCTTTCCTCATAAATCTTGCTTTGCTTTTTCTTTTTGAAGTCATCTTCATGTACTTAGTGAGCTATAGTTCCGATTCACGAACCCATGATATTGTAGTTTGTGACCAGGACTTTTTGCATTTTTTCAGTATTATTTTATCGGATGGGATCAGAAGGAAAGTTTGTTATCGAAACCAAGAAGGTTTCATCTGACTCAGCACCCTTTGAGGTACATCACCATAATGATGATCTGCATTTGCAATTTGGTTTTCAATGCTTAACACTAGGTTAAAGGAATCTTTTTGCGTCAAGATTTTTTAGTTAAAATCTTTCACCATCCTTAAATTTATGCTCTATTCCAGATGTCATACTGATGTCCAAAACCAGTTATTAACTTCTTGGGACCATTTCCTGCGCTATCCTTGGATTTGTTGGTGGTTTGTTATACACATTCTGCACTTGGTCAAGGTCCCAGTGGTGACGAAACCGGTCTTTGTATTTGCTGGACTTCTGTTTTTCTTCTTTCTTTTCAAGACTTTCACAGTTTGCAAGGCACAATAAATTTGACATTAAGTAATTTTCTTGTTACTGTAGTACAGTCATTTGAACAGAAAGGATAAAGGGAGAAAATGAACTGTAACTAAAGACAACCAAATATCTCATCATAGTTCGAATGAGTGCATAACTTGCATATATGAGGAGCTAATTTTCATATTATTTTGATTAGTGGATTGTCAAGTGTGAAAGTGGGATTTCGGCGCAGAAAATCATCGGACCTTGTAGTTTTTACAGAATAGTTGTTGTAGTACAAAGCCTCAGTTTGGCCTGGAAACATAGATGGTTTGGATTGATCGTTTATAATAGCCCTTTTTCTGATCAAGAACAGAAGTAACGATCGCACATCATCATGCTCTGCAAATTATACTCTGGTGTTTTTTATAGGGCACTTGAAACATGCCTTTAATAGTGTACTTTAGGTCAGATGACAGGCGATGCTAAGGTGAATTTATTAAAGGTAGAAAAAATCTTATTGAGGAATCACTTTTTTAAAGAAACTTTTCATGTTACGCGCTCATGATTATAAGTTAGACTTAAGGTGAACCCTAGTGCCGGCTAAAAGATGACTACTTCCTTGTCAAAATTATAATTTCTTAAATAAGAGACTGCAAAAGGAAGAATTTGTTTAGTTTCATTTGGGTACATTCTACTATTTCATGTTATCAAACGGTTTCCTCGTCAGGGACTTCAATTACAAATCAAAAAATGGAAATTGTATCTTAATGATCTAAAATGAGAAGTAGCCCTAGTTTTTCCTGTTAAATCCATCCTTTTTGCCCTTTTTTCCCTTAAAAAAATATTTTGTGATGATAAAGGCACTGCCAGCGCAACTTATGTGCTATTTGGATCACATCCGAACTTGCAGCTAGAGATAACGGATTGAGTATTAGTTGGCAGTGTTATCAGCATTTCTGCAAAGTGTATATCAAATTGGAGAATCTGTTTCATGGATTGTTTTATGTTGTGAAGATCTTGGCTGTTACCTTATCCATTTCTCTCCCTTCAAAAATTATTTGATACAAGTAAAATGACTTGCAGGGATAGGATATGTGGAAGGCATATAGCAATATGAATCCTTTAACACCACCAAATAGATAGATAATTTAGCATTCAATTATCTAAACATCTCTCTTTTTGTTCTCATTTTTCATATGCATCCACGTGAACTAGCTATTATCTGAGTTTATACCAGGCTGGGAGTGTTGGTTTTTAAAAAATTCATCATTAAAAACATGTAGCACAACTACAAGGTGTCCAAACGGTTAAATCCCTTCTACATTAAGCAAGGGTCAAGCAACAGAAAGATAAAAAGGAAAAAAGGAAAAAAAAAAAAAAACTAGAATCTTGAACTTGTTGAGAGAGAGAGAGAGAGGAATCGACATTTGTTGGGGCTAATAAATTGCAGCTCAACCATATAAAAGCTAAAAAGATGCACTTGCAGAAAAGGACAAAAACTAAAGTTTTCTGTTGTGATTCTAATGGGGTTAGTTCTTGAAATATATAGAAGACTTGTAACATCTGGTACCTTTGTTCAGACATGTGATACTCTCCTTTTAAAACATATGGATTCCTTCAAATATTGCTGCAATGATGTTCATAAATACTCTTGTTGTATTTTCTGATAGTCTGGCGTTCTGCATGGTACAAATTGGTTTCCTGTGAAACAAAGGGAAGCATAAAATCAGAAGTGCCTGTAAAAAGCAGCATAATTAACCAAAAAAATAATAATAATAATAACAGAATTTTCCTTAAAAGTTAACTTTCGGATTCCACGAGTATATCCTACTTTATTTAGTCACTCTGCAGAGGATACTGTTCACTTAATACTGTATGGAGAATGAGTGAACTTCTTTTCCTTTTATAAGTATGATTGACATCTTTTTCCTCAGTCGTTAGAATCTTATGAGATTGACTTAACGTTTTGGTATTGAATTACTGAGTCTTACAAGTTTATCTTTATAATATCAGAGTGTCAATTTAACTTGCATGCTTATTTGCAGTGTGCATCAAGGCCTTCAAGCTCAAAGGAGCATGAGGACGTGCTCTGTTTGAGGTGAGGATAATATTAATTTTTCAGGAAGTCATTATTATAACATGGATCATGCTGAGGTGCTTTTCTGAATTATTAAAGGAGCAAGTATGTCAAGAAAGTTTGGCCCCTGCTATCAACCATGTAAGGCATGGACTGAGTTGAATAGATTACACCCTGGGATTCAGTTATTACTGTTAAAATCTTTGAGAACAACTGCTCCTGGTTAAAACTATACGCCTCAGCAACTCAAAGGTAACTTGTATTCGATATATCAATCTCTCTCCCAGCTTTTTTATGGTTTGATTTGTTTCTCTTAAACATCATTATCTGAATGCAAATACAGGTTATTGTGCATGTATATGCACTTTTCATTCTCTGTTCTAGGTCTATAGTTTCTTGCTCAACATTAATCATATTGTTTTTAACACTATGTATGGCCAAAGTGCACGATGCTAGGTCTACTGAAACCTTGCTATTGGCCAAAGTACATGATTATCATTGAATGGCAACATAGCCATATTCTTGGTACAAACCCATCGGGTAGAACTCTCCCTTGCAAAACTTGCTTGCAAGGGGAGGGAACCCAAGGAATTATAAACCCACTAGTTATCTTATAATTATTTCATTGACTTTGCGGATCACGCCTTCTTTCTTGTAGCAACTCTCCTAGGTGGCCTTGTCTGTAGCAACAATCACAGAACCTAGCCTGTACTATGTCCGATTCCATACTCGACATGGTAGTTTGTAGCAATCTATCATTCTTAAGCCCAACAAATTCATGGGCTCCACCAATGCATCATAATCTAGCCTATAATACAACCGCTTCAACTTGAATTCGAGACATCATGGACTGGCTTTGATACCAATTATTACAAACCCATTGGGTAGAACTCTCCCTCACAAAACCGACTTGCAAGGGGAGGGAGCCCAATAGCTTATAAACCCACTAGTTATTTCATAGTTATTCCATGAGGAACTTTTGATATCCAACGGTTTTCTAATTTGTTGATCATGATCTCTATTTTTATTTTGGCCTTTGTTATAGCCATTCATTTATTTTTCTTTTCTTTTGTCCTCTATATGTGGATATCAAGTACTAGTTCGTCTGTCTTTCAATATCCATTAGAGTTTCTTAGTTTTGATACGTCCTTTGATTGAAGTGGTCATTCAAATTATATCATTGAATATTTAATGTTAATACATAAAATATGGAGTGCAAAGAGAGCGTGAAAATTGTTGAAGCATCAAACAGGAAGACATCTTCAATGTAGATTAACTACTAATTATGGAAATTGGAAGGATTTTACTAGAGAGATGACGGTGTCTTAGTTGGACATTTCACTCTACCACAAAGGTGAAGGGTGAGACTAAAAAAAGGAAAAAAAAAAAAAAAAA
>LNSY01386804.1:0-10451 GCA_002024485.1 Artocarpus camansi
AAAGTCGTGCATGGTGTTGATCAAAATCTGAGCATTAATCTTTGGGCGCTAAAAGGAGGACACCCATGCCCTTATAGCATTCTCAATCATGGTCACAAATGGAACCTAAACTTTAGGGTGTCTCTCACTTTGCCCTCTAAACTTTAAAAATAATCACTTTATCCTCTAAATTTTGAAACCTCCTTACTTTGCCCTCTGAATTTTAAAAATCACTTTTTTACTCTTGAATTTTTATAGCTTCCCACTTTGTCTTTTAAATTTCTGATTTTCCTTTCAAATAGACAAAATCAAGCCCATATAATTCACACATGGGTAACCTATAAGAGTAAATATAAGATTTTATCACTCTTAAGTATTGTTTCACAATTACACTGTCACTTGATCCCTTTATTTTTTTTAACTAAATTCTCATTTATGAAGGGTTTTTGACTGTACATATTTTCTCATTTTAATGCATAACTCATTTAATAAGTTGATATTATTCGCCAAATATCTAAATTTGAATATTAAAGAAAATGAGTTATACATTAAAGAAATGAAGATATTATCGAACAATATCAAGAAGAAATGTGCATGCGAACCCTTCTTAAATAAGAGTAGATAAAAAAAGCATTAACTAAGAGTGTAAATGTAAAATAAAATCCAAAAATGATCAAAAATTTTATTTTTGTCCTCAGTGAACCATGTGTGAACCACATGGGCATAGTTTGGTTTATTTGGACAGAAAATTAAGTGTAAAATGGTGTTTTTTAAAAAAATTCAAAAGGCAGAGTGAGGAGTTTAGAAATTTTAGGAAGTAAAGTGGTGATTTTTAAAATTCAGGAGCAAAGTAAGGGAGATCCTAAAGTTTAAAGACTATTGATGTTAATAACCCTTTTTATAAATTCCACAGGACTTTGTACCTTACGTCAATTCACCCATTGATTTTGTCAAACCAATCAAATTGCCTCCGAATCTATAGAAAACATGTCAAAATACCCCCTCCATCTAATTCCGTTTATAAATTTAACGGAGGTGCTGACATGACAAGTCATTAATATTAATTAAATGTGATAAATTCTAATTAAATATATAAAAATAATTAACATTAAAAAATAACAAAAAAACATGTTTTTGTAATTTTTTCTAATTCTTTGCTTCTCTCTCACCCATCTCTCTAACTCTCACTCTTTCATTTCCTTCTAAAATCTAAATCTCATCCTTAAAAAACCAACAGAACTCCCTCCTGGCGAGACCCTGTCCTGATGTTGACCCCTATGCCCGACCACCCTCCTTTAAAGCTTTCTCCCACGATCTCATGTCAGTCAGCAGCAAAGAAAGACGACTCCGCTTGTACTGTGGTGTAATAGCGATAGATGGATCTAGACTCACTGCAGCTTACGAAGTGGTGGGCTTGATGGATCTTAGTGGTTATGCAAGAGGAATGGGCTCCTTGGGGTTCGTGGGGCGGAAGTTTAAACTTCACGAGTAGCTGCAACATTGGAGGTTTTTTTTTTCATTTACACTTTAAAGTTAAGAAGGAAAAAGACAACAAATGTCTTCATCTCCTTGAAATGTTCCTCATAGTACTTCCAATGTTGAAGAGATTGAGTTGAATTCAAAAATTGCCCTCCCTAAGAAGAAAATCAATTTGATGCCAATGATTATTTAGTTTGTGCTTTTTTTATTTTTTTTCAATTTGTTCATGTATTTTGTTGGGGGTGCTACTTGTAGCAGAGAAAGAAAGAGAGAGAGAGAGTGTGAGATCATAAGGAAGGAGATAGAAGTTGGGGTGTAATTTAGTCAGGCCCAAATTGCTGACAAGCCCAGGCAGCCCAGTGTGGAAAGTAATCGAATAAATTAGAGAGAATTAACTGATTGAAGGCCAATCGAATCAACGCTTTGTATAGTTCAATTGGTTTGATTCTTTTGCATGGTAAGAAACATTCGGTTTACTTAGTTGCTTGAGGTGATTTATACTCATATCTAAGTCTTTGCTTAACCAAATTGATCACCACGAGTTGACGGTTAATAGCACGAACTAGTAGTTGCAACACATCTAGTCATGGACTGAAACGTGGGAGAGGTGTGATTTTTGCAGCCTATCACGAATCGACATGTGTCCTATCATCGTAGTTACTTAAAGTGCATTGTCCTACTCCGTTAGATGGTTGGGAGTCACGATTCCTCTTTATCCTCTTTATAAAGGGATGGTTATTTCATTGTACGATATACAGAAAGAGATACAGAAACTTTACCCAATTGTCTTCTTATCTCTCTATACTTTCTTGTAATTTGTATGCAAATATTATAGTACATTATAGTGGACGTAGCTCTTTATTAACAGAGTAGACCACTATAAATCTCGTGTGTTATTCTTGTAGTTATAGCATTATTCTATTTATTACACTCTAATCTTACACATTAACTTGAGCTAATAGGTCCATTTAACAGTAATTTAAAAGTCCAAGTTTCTTGAATAGAACTTTAACAACCCAAACCAAAATTTTTATATCTGATTATAGATTTGCCATCTACAGTTTGGCACCCAACATGGGGCCTTCAGATCATCAACTTCAGGATCTTTAGCTCAACTGCATATGGAGGACAATTGGCACACTCTTAAAACGACAATTGAAGATACCGAAACAATTCCCTAGTCCAACCAGCAAATGAAAGTCCTTATAGTAGAGGTAGAGGCCCTTAAAAAAAAATGCTTCGGGAGCAGACAGCTCATTCTTAAGAGCGCAACAAAAAATTGGAGCAACTCAGCAGTGAAAATTTGGCTTTAAGGAGCCAAATCAGCTATCAAAACTCTTAGATGGCTTTATAATCTTAATATTATTTATACTATGGGTACTCGACACTCCCAGTATCATCAACGGCACAATGGCAATTTTAAATGCCACAGCCAAGAAGACAACAGTCCTATAGCCCAATTAGGAAGATGCAGCCACTGTATACTCCCTCGACTCTAGCACCAGCAGCAACATCAATAGCTTTTGTGGCCACAGTAACTCCTGCAGTGACAACGACTACGATGATGGAAAATGCTCGTGTGGAATTCAATCAACGTGATGATATGATTAAGGGAAACAAAAAGACAGAACCTACCGCGCGATGTAAAGCTGTAACTCTCTTAACCTAGTGTCGATCCAGTTGATGATGAAAGAGATGCTCAAGTAGAATGTTAAGCTCATAGAAGAGAAATTCGATCAGAAGGTTTCCAAAGCGACAAGCAAGACCCTAAAATGGGAGGACATCTTGAAGAACATTTGAGATACCCCACTCTCAAGGAGGATCACTGCAGTCATACCACCAAAGCACGAAAACCTTGTGTTCGCCCGATTCGATGGATCTTTTGATCTAAAAGACCATTTACTACAATACAAGAATGTGGTTAGTGCTGCAAACATTCCAGACTCGATTCTTGACAAGATGATGCGCAAGTTGTTTGTGCAGTCACTCAAAGGTCCAGCACTTCGATGGTTTAGTAACCTACCTACTAGATCGACGATAGCTTCAAAGATTTGGCAGATTCATTTGTCAAAGCATATTTGATGCATATCAAGACAGGAAAGACGACCAAAGATTTATGGTTGGTCGTTCAGAGCCTAGGTAAATTGCTATGGGCTTATATCAAAAGATTTAGCAAAGCACTCTCGAAGAATTCTGACTTGGAGGATGGAACAGCTAGAGAGGCAATGAAGAAAGGACTTCTGTACAAGTCCCTCTTTAAGAACAGTATATGCTCCGACTACCCATAGACAATCCAAGAAGCCCTAAGCAGAGCTAAAGGATGGATCAATCTGGAAGAAGAAAACAAAATATGTGAGCAAAAGTTCACGAGAACGAAAGACCAAAACAGGTGGAGTTAGAAGCAACGGCAATAGCTAGATCAACAAGGATGAACAAGGACACCACCAAAAAGGGAGTGGAGGAAGGAAGACAAGTTACGATCTACATCTAGACCACTGTCACCACCAAAGTACACCTTCAGCATATCACCATCTGAATTGGTCGCTCAGCTTGAAGGCAAAGATTACGTCAGGTGGCCAAATAAGCTGACCCCAAGCTGTTCATACGATCAGTCAAAGTATTGTAAATTTCATCAAGATACGGGCACTTGACGGTCAACTACAAAGCCTTACGATCTAAGATAATAAAACTACTCAAAAAGGGACATTTAAGGGAGTACCTCTCTAACCGAGGAAGAAAAATATGCGAGTTTGACAACGAGCGAGGGGGTCGGAAGGATTATCGAGCCCAAGAAAAGATGCCATCACCACCACCAATTAGAAAGGTAATTGCAGCCATATATAGAGGCTTTATTTTTAGTGACGATTCTGCCAACCAAATGAAGGCACGTTAGTAAAGAACGAATTGAATGACCATCAGCTTGATAATTGATGAAGATGGCGAGCATGCTATTTTCATTTAGAAGTGACGAGGCATTTGGGCTTGATACACCACATAATGATGCTCTGGTTATAAAACTAAACATTGCGAACTGCGAGATTATTAGAATACTAGTTGATAATGGAAGTTTTATTAACATCTTGTTCCTCTTAATGCTAAAAAAGACATAAATCGGCAAAGAAGAGGTTGAAAAATCCCCCACATCATTGGTAGGTTTTAATGGCGAAGCGACAACAACCATGGGGGGAATTAGATTTTCAGTTTACATAACGAAAGAAAATAGGATGACAAGCTTTCTCGTTTTGGATTGCCCTTCTGGCTATAACATCATTCTCGAGCGACCTTGGATACACGTAATGAAGCCAGTCCCCTTAACATACCACTAGACGACATGATTTCCAACAAAACGAGGCATTAGAGAAATTCGAGGAAGCTAGGAGGTAGCAAGAAGATGTTATGTCACAGCTATGAAGCAAAAGAAGGCATTATAACAATTATAGACAACCGAGCAGAACAAGTCAAGCAACCAAAATGGTGTCAAGTCATTTCTGGAGCAGCTTGATGAAGTGCAAATCAATCCAAAAGACCAAAAGCGTACAGTGAAGATTGGGTCACAACTTGACCCTAAAATAAAATCCAAAATTATCGATTTTCTTAGAGCTAACAACAATTGTTTCACTTGGTCCCATGCAAATATGCCAGGTATCGATCCAAATATAATTTCACATTAACTTAATGTTGACCCAGACCATAGACCTATGTGGCAGAAAAGAATAAAACTCGAAATTGAGCGAAGTAACGTCGTGAAAGACGAAGTAAGAAGATTACCTGATGCTGGATTTATTCGTCTTATATAGTACCCAGATTGGCTCGCCAACATGGTAATTGTGAAGAAGAACAACGAGAAGCAGTGGATGTGTGTTAATTTCACGGACTTGAATAAAGCCTACCCAAAGGACAGTTACATGTTGTCGTACATTGATCGCCTCGTCGATGCAACAGTTGGTCACAAAGTCTTAAGCTTTCTCGATGCATTCTCTGGCTCCAACCAGATCCTTTTGCAATCGAATGACCAGGAGAAGTCTGCTTTTATTATTGAACAAGAGATATTTTATTTCAAGGTTATGCCATTTGACCTGAAGAACGCTGGAGCCACCTACCAAAGGTTGGTCAACATGACGTTCAAACAGCAAATTGGTAAGAATATGGAGGCGTATATTGATGACATGTCGATTAAGTCTTTGCAAGCACATCTCCACGTCGAACATCAACAAGAATGCTTCGACATTCTATGAAAGTATAGCATGAATCTAAATCCAAAGAAGTGCACTTTTGGGGTGACGAGTGATATGTTCATTGGCTATCTCGTTACGAAATGGGGAATCAAAGCAAACCCAGACCAAATAAAATCCATCCAATTGATTCTGTCGTCGAGAACCAAGCGCAAAATTCAAAAGCTTACTAGTTGAGTCGCCATTCTCAGGCAATTCGTAGACCGATCCGTTAATCAATATCTTTCTTTCTTTGAATTGCTTAAGAAGAACAAAAAATTTGAATGGAACGAATAATGCGAGAAAGCGTTCCAGAACTTGAAGACATACTTGACTGCACCTCCGATCCTATCGAAACCTAAAGATGGAAAACCCTTTTATTTATACTTGGCGATCTCAAAAACTGCGGTAAGTTTAGCCTTAGTCTGCAAGGAATACATCATCCAAAAACCAGTTTTCTTCATAAGCCATACCATGTTGGATGCTGAAACAAGGTACTCATGTTGTTGAAAAGCTCGACCTTGCACTCGTCATATCGGCTCAAAAGTTTCATATATACTTTCAAGACCACACTATAGTGGTATTGTCATCTTACTCGATGCGAGCTATTTTGCACAAGCTAGACGTCTTCGGAAGAATGACGAAATAGGCTGCTGAGTTGATAAAGTTCAACATCGAGTACAAACCTCGAACAGCTCTAAAAGCTTAAGTGCTTGTGGATTTTGTTGCTAAATTGACATACAAGCCTGAAAGATGTGGGTCAGAGACATGGATTGTACAAGTCGATGAATCAAGCAATGAGAAAGGAACAAGAATAGGAGTGGTATTAAAGTTGCCAACTGGGAAAGAAATCAAACAGAGTTTTCAACTAAGATTCAAGGTTACCAACAATGAAGCTGAATACAAGGATGTAATTGCTGGTATAAGGCTTGCTGCCATGCTAGGGACTACCAAACTTGTTTTCGAAAGTGATTGCACTTTGGTCGTTAACAAGATAAACGGAGAGTTTAAGGCCTGAGACAAGAAGATGCTTCTATATCTGAGTCTAGTCCCCAAGCTCAAGACCCAATTTGACTAGTTCGAAGTGAAGCATGTCCCACAAGAATAGAACTCGAGAGCCGATTCACTCACCAATTTTGGATCTTCGGTCGAAGTCAGTGAAAGAAGAATAATCCCCTTGGAATGAATTGATGGCCCGAGCATAAAGTTGGTCGAGGAGACAAATTATGTCGATCCGAGAGACGATTGAAGGACGCCTATTGAGATGTATATGCATGACAGTTGGTTACCTGAAGACAAGCAGATAGTGAAAATGATCATAGTCCAAGCTGCAAGGTACTATTTAATTGATGAGAAGCTTTATAGGCATTCTTTCACAGGACCTTATCTTTATTGTCTTGGGGAAGACAAGATTGAGAAGTTCATGAAGGATCCTACGGCAACCATTCAGGAGGTAGAACATTGTGCAATAAAGTTAAGAGACAAGGTTTCTACTAGCCAACAATGCAAAGCGACTGCGATAACTTCGCTTGCAAATGAGATAGTTACCAAACGCATACTCCTACCATTCACCAACTAGCTGAAGCGATCAGTTTGCCGTACCCATTCCTAAAGTCTTTAATGGATGTGGTTGGACCATTTCTTTCGGCTCCAGGACAAGTGAAGTATTTGCTTATCCTCACGAATTATTTCTCCAAATAGGTTGAAGCCGAAGCATTTGCGGACATTAAAGAACAAGATATCGAAAGATTTATTTGAAAAAATATCATCTGTCAGTTAGAGTTCCAAAGGAGATCGTCACTGACAATGGCTCCCAATTCATTTCCTCTTCCTTCGAGAAGTTTTGTCATGATTGGGACATTATTTTGAACTTCTTAACACTAAGATACCTGCAAGGAAATGTGCAAGTAGAAGCTATGAATAAGACGATCATAAAGAACCTAAAGAAGAAACTTGCAGCTAGGAAAAGACGTTGGGTCGAGGAACTCCCGATGGTTCTTTGGGCCTATAAAACAACTCCGAGAATGGCAACTGGCGAATCCCTTTTTTTGCTCATTTATAAAACAGAAGTTGTTATTCCTATAGAGATAATCGTTTGAGATCTTCAAGTTGATTACTCGCTCCTAAATGAGGCAAAGAATGATGAAATGATGCATGACACATCGGACCTGATAGACGAGAAAATGGACAAAACCTTCTATCTCCTTGGTTGCTCAAGCCGCCGTCAGGTATTGCAACCAAAAGGTTAAAGTCAGGAAATTCCAAGAAGGAGAACTCGTACTTAGAAAAGTCTTTCAAAATACGAAGGAAGCTTACATTGGAAAATTGGCGACTAACTAGGAAGGATCTTATCGAATTCGGTCTATCGTTCGAGATGGAGTATACAAGTTGGAGAGGCTAGGTGGATCGATCATTAGCAAGAGCTGGAATGTGAATCATCTAAGGAAGTATAACACGCAACATTCAGATTTTGTTTTCTTTATGTTGACTCATGTAATTGAACTACATTTAGCTTGATCTCTACACATGGGTATGTAGGCAGCTCATGAACTATAAACGAGTGCAACCACTTTATTAATTAAATTTTATTTCCCCAGGATCATTAACAAGTTGTTTTTAGGATAAGTGGCAAAGCTTTATGCCCTACTTCGGGCTCAAGTAGCTCAATCAAACTGCTCCTGTGTGTCATCTTCATGGCCTATAGGATCCGACTAGCTCGATCCAAATGCTCATGCGTGTCATCTTCATGACCAATCGAATCCGACTAGCTCGATCTAAAATCGATTTTATAACACCATTTTATTGAATCAACTTCAGACCCGTCTAGTTCGATCTAAACGCTATAGCACTGCCATCTTCATGGCCTTACATCGGATTCAATCAATTCGATCCGAATGCTTTTAGCTTTTCCATCTTCATGACCTTACTTCAAACTCGACCAATTCGATCTAAACGCTTTTGCATTGCCATCTTCATAGCTTACTTTGGACTCGACTAGTTCGATCTGAACATTATCGCATTGCAATCTTCATAGGCTTGACCAGTTCGATCCAAACGTGCTTGCATCGCCATCTTTGTGTTAATTGGGCTCAGCCTGCTTGATCTGAACAATTTCTCATCTCCACTTTCGTCGCTTCTTGGACTCAATTAATTCGATCCAAAACTGGACCCACTTTGAACAAACTGGTGCCGTAATTAGGGCTCAAACAGTAAAGTGAATTCGATCAACTCTCCTAGAGTTTGATCCCATATCGCCATTTTCATGGCATTGAATTCAATTAACTCTTGGTTTGATCTCACACATCCATCCTATTGGCTCAACGCCATGCTAGGTTTGATCGAATCTTAGAGTCTGATCTCAAATCGCCATCTACATGGCTCTGTCTTGCCCATAACTATGTTAACCCTTAAAAGTTCGGTTCACGCTAGAATAACAACTCAGTTTTATATTATATTGATCCCTTTGGATCAAATTGGATATTGCGATTTATCATACATCATTAGTTTGATTGATTTTGATTTATTAAAATTGACCAAGAGCTTGATCGCTGCGCATTATATAAAAGCATGAGTAATCTAAAGCTAAATTCAAAAAGTCAAATTTGAGATTGAAATTTCATTTGTAGAAATAAAATGTTTGATACAAACATAATAAAGACTACAACAGTTCAAATATAAAACAGAGACACCTCTCAAGAATCTCCTCCTTTTGCAGGTCAAACATTTTTGCCCTCGGCTAGCTCGACAATTAGGGCTCTGTGATTTTGCCACTTGACGTCAAAACGGTACTTGGCTAAAGAGCGATAGGATCGGTAGGGACATCCTAGCAGGCCGATTCGCCTTTATCGATGACCTGAACAACCGAGTCATCCTAAGACAATAGTTCTTACAATTCCTTGATCTCTCCATCGATTGCTTCAGCACTAAGTTGGCCTGACTTGAATTCTAATAAGGCCTCGAGTTGTGCCTTGAAAAAGGAAGTGTCGTGGACCTCGAGCAGTTGCTCCTTGAATTTTTCAAAATAGATCAAATTACATTACAGTGTAATTTGTACCCCATGAATTTTTCAAAATAGAAGGGGCAAAATGACAAGTTTTCTATAATTCATGGGGTATTTTGATCTATTTTGAAAAATTAAAAGGTAAAGTGAAATAGGATACATAAGCTAGAAGATATTTATAAAAATAATCCTCAATGTTTTGTATGGAACGAAGTTATTTATATTAGTTTAAGAGGATCATAGCATAAGATCTTGAATGATAAGGTTGTACCTAGGAATGTGTACGTGTGATTCGATCCTAAATTGTTAGATTTTTAAGACTAGATTGTTCAAGGAATTTTAAAAGAAAAATAATGAACTAGACCATTTTGTGTATACATACATACATATATATATATATATATAATGGACTAGACCGTTGTAGAACAATTTGTTTTAAGACGCAATTTTTTGACATTTAATTGACTTTTAAAAGATTTTTTGAGTTTTTATAATTTTTTTTAATTATTATTTTTGTGGTCCATTTAAGTTATGTAAATTTTAAAGGTTGAAAACATGAAAAAATAAGACTTGTATCTTTATACATCGAAACAATATGGTTTAATTTAGACTTTTTTCAAATTTTAAAAACAGACTAGACTGCTTTTTGAACGATGTTGTATCGTCCAAAATGATTCTTTGAGAGCAGACGTATGTAGTATAGAAAGGTTGTCGTACCCACAAAAAAGTAAGAATTTTGTAACTTGTGAGATTAATAAAGATAAATGTTCAAAAAGGCAACC
>LNSY01386828.1:0-16314 GCA_002024485.1 Artocarpus camansi
AAAAACACATAAAATATTTTACTAATTCCACGATTATTCAATTTTAATCTGTAGGGTAGGTGAAATTATTTATAAATTGAATTAAGACATTCTCAATAAATAAATATATTCAAAATATCTCATATTTTTTATATTTATTAATAACTATTTATTTTTGGTCAAGATACAATTAACAACTAATTATATCTTTACGAGTGTAACCCACTATTTCAGATTCTAACAACTTAACTTAAAATTGCCACCATAGGGTAGGTCAATTTTGAAATACATTATAAAATCATATCTCTTGGAAGTTAACCTTGTTATTGATTTAAATGGGCACCCTTCGTATGGAAGATGAAATCAAAGTGTCGTGAGGCGTCACGTAAATCTTACGGTGTTATGCTAATAGTGGAGATCGCATGTTATATTGTCATATTACCTTCTCCTACTCATTATTTTAAAATGATGTGTTTTATCTAGTACAACATCCTATGTTTCATAATTATAGTAAATAAAAATAATTTTTTTAATTACTAAGTTATATTATGTGTTAATAGAATCCCATCTTATTTACACTTAAATGAATTATCAGATTTTTTAAAAATCTAAATTTATTATGAATTGTCTAAGCTACTTAACAATAAACAATTTAAAATTAGATAACTTAAAATTAATGTGAATTTTATCAAGTTTTAACTACTAAAACTAAATTCATATTATTTGGTTGATTAATAAATTAAAAATCTATAAAACCAAACCTTAGAAATCTATAAAACCAAGCCAATTAATTGAATCCTATTAAATTAATTTTAACACATATTAAATCATTTCATAGAAAACTTTATAAAAAAATAAATTAATATACAAGTGTATACATGTTATGTTACAATAATTATAAGTAAGCACTTTTTTATATGACATGTCATAATGCGTAAACATGTTATCACAAACATCATATAAATTATAACATGAAAATAAATAAAGAATTTTTGACTGGTTCTTTTTAGTTAATTAAATTACAACCCATAAAAATGAGATACAAAAAATTACAAAGGTCTTCTTGTACTTATATAAGCTCCACCTTCATTGTTGCAGTTTTTCACCCATGCTTTACTACTTTAAAAAACCAAAGGTTTACTTTGAAAAACTGATGGCCCATTTTTAAATAAAGCCCAACAAGCCATCGGATTATCATGTAAAAAACTGAAGGTTTAATTTTAAGTTTAATAAGGCCAAGTTCATAACTAAGCCAGCATTCCATTGGGTTTTTCAAGGTAATCCAGTGTACTTCTTCTTCTTCATTGAGATATCTCAACGTGAAGCAGTCTTCTTCGGCTGTCACCAGTATTTGGCCGCCGTTGTCTTCTCTAACATTCTAGCCGAAGAATCATCATGATGTTGAAGTCCATGTTGAAGCCCAACGGTCGTCGGACTGTTGGTCGAGGATATCAGACGGTCATGGTGTCGGGCTGCTCCACTTTGGTCGTGAGCTACAGCAAATGTGTGTCGGATCTCTTGCAATGATAATGACTCCAAGCCATTGGTTATTGTTGGCAGAGGATTTTTGGTGATTCTGTGACCATCATAGGTGGCGTTGAACCTTCCTTGCCCAATATGTCGTCGATATCATCAATGGAGGAAAGAAAAATAAAATTTTCTTTTGATCATATATTGTAACTAGGCTGGCCTTTTGAAAGTTGTACATAAAGTGCAATTAATATGCATGTGAGTAGAGTTGTCTTTTGGTGCCATATATATATATATATATATATATATATATGTAATATAATATAATCAGTGGGTGGTTGTTAAATGGTTTTTTTTTTGTACGATATTATTTTGGCCTTTTTTTTAACTCTTGTGCCATTCACGGGCATCAGGGGATGCATAATGATGAGAAGAAATCATTTGAAGAAGCCCACATGCAGTTTGTGTAAATGAAAGAAAAATAATAATAATAATAATAAATTATAGAAATCCTATACCCTTTTATGGGCTTATAAAAATTTCATCTAATCAAAATAAAAATAAAAGTACCAATACAAAAGGACCATATAATTGACGGCCAAAAATCTATTCACGAAATAAACATTTATCACATGAACAAAAATTGCAAAAATACAAGGTGCCCACAAACATGCATCAGGAACATGATATTATCAAAATAAAATTGTGTTAATTAAAATTATATAGGCTATAACCCGCTTTGATGTCATTTGTTGAAATTAAATATGAAAAGCAATGGAAGAAACGGATTGTTGACAAACAAAAATTTTCTAAAAACATTATTAATCGAAAATAACTATATAATTTTAATTAATAGTAGAAAGCTTTGAGAATTTTTACAAACCTTTTGAAGATCTATTAGGATATCTTATCTTTCCTCTTTGACACTACGATCTTCCAAGTTAGGCTTCCACACCAATGGAAAAATGAGTGAGCGTCAAATTGAGATAACTATTATCTCTACTTTTTATATATGAGCAGTTCATTATTTTTTTAATTAATTTTAAATTTGAAATTACCACCTATCAGATATGGGTAAAGGGATATACTCTGCATTTCTTATCTTTTTTTCCTTTTAAAAAAAAAAATTGAATCACTTATCTAATTCTAAATATATATATATATATATACATATAATATATTCGTTAACGTAAACATTTCATATATACAATATACATATATATATATATAAAAGAGACATACTTGTTAACGTAAAACAACGATTAACGAAATTTTTGTTTGAAAAGATTTTGTGTATATATTATATAATACATATATACAAATATAATTAAAATATTATATATATTAAAATTTAAAATATAAATCATATTTATTTGAGTATAGATTTTAAATTAATTAATAATTTAATTTTGTGTCCATGTGGTCCCACCACCCATGTATCACATACAAAATTAAAATTATATTTAAATAATCTTATTATTCAAACAAAAAAATTAATACAAAATTATTGTCTAAAGTGATTGATTTAAACAAACAAAATTATTAATAAATTAATATAACTTTAGTTGTGATCCAATATATCGTCAATGATGACAATACATCAATGTTTTTACTTGCAGAGTCCAACTTCGATAACCAAGATAAGCCATCTTTTGTTAGAAATATAGACAACATAACAATCTTAATATGAATAAAGTACCTGACTTTATTCCCTTGATTGCAGACTTTATGTTTAGGCTATCACCTTAAAACTCATGTCTTATGCATAATCTATCCATCATATATACGATCTTAAAGGTTTAGATTGATAGTCTCAGACTTTTGTTTGCTGATCGTACATTCAACATAAATGAATATAAAAAGGACATTTTTGATTTATGAAATAAATATTAAACTCTTTATTGATTAAATCTCTCAAAAAACTATTACATCATTTAATCCTTCTAGCACCTAGTCTAACAATCTCCCACTTGCCCTAAGTGAATAGATGTGACATATTACGCATTCCCATAGCCTCAACATGCTTCTTGAAAGCCTTCGTTGGTAGCGTCTTCGTGAAAGGATTAGCTATGATGTCCTTGGATGCAATCTTACGTACCATGACATACCCACTCTCTATGAAGTCCTTTATCGCATAATACTTCCGATGTATATGCTTACTTTTCTCATGAAATCTTGGTTCTTTAGCATTAGATATTGCTGTAATGTTCTCATAGTATAGCATTAGTGAGTTATCGATACTAGGAATTATCTCAAGATCCCCAAGGAACTTACGGAGCTACACTGCTTCTTTTGAAGCATCATAGATAGCCATATACTCAGCCTCTATCATTGAATCAGAAGTACAATCTTGATGAACATTTATTCCAACAATGATGCCTCCTTCTAGAGTAAACACAAATCCTCAAATCAATCTTCTTAAATTGAGACATGATTGAACATTTGAATTAATGTATTTAAGAGGTGTTATATCCTTACCAAAATACACTAGCGTATAATCTTTTGTTCGTCTTAGCTACTTGAAAATATGCTTGACCGCAACCTAATGGTTTGGTCCTAGATCTAATTGGAATTGACTTACTATCATGACCGTATAGCATATGTCATGACGTGTGCAAAGCAAAACACACATGAGACTATCCATTGTCGAAGCATAAGGCATCTTCTTCCTATATTCTTTTTCTTCATTAGACTTTGGATAATCTTTCTTAGAAAGAGTAATTTCAGACCTAAATGGTTATCCACCTTTCTTAGAATTCTACTTTGAAAACTTCTCGAGAATTTTATCTATGTAGGAAGCTTGAGATAAAGCTACTATTTTGTTCTTCTTATCTCGAAAAATTTGGATACCCTAAACATAATGGGCTTTACCTAAGTCCTTCATGTCAAACTGCTTGGTCAACCAAATTTTGATCAATGACAATGCCCTAATGTCATTGCTAATAAGTAGAACGTCATCTACATATAGTAGTAGAAATACCATACTTTTTATCCTTAATGTGTTTTTAAACACATGGTTTATCTAAGTTTTGTTCGAACCCATAAGTTTTGATCACTTGATTAAATTTTATGTTCTAAGAACAAGAAGCTTGCTTAAGTGTATAAATAGACTTTAGCAACTTGTAGACTTTATTCTTTTGACCCTTGGCTTTGAACTTGTATGATTGTAACATATAAATGTCTCTTCAAAATGGGCATTCATGAAAGCCATCTTGACATCCATTTGCTAAATCTCGTAATCAAGAGTGACTGCAATGGACAAGAAAATGTAGATGTACTTAAGCATGTTTCGAGAGAAAAGGTTTTTTTGCAATCGATTCCTTCCTTTTGCATATATCCCTTTGCTACCATCTAGCCTTATAGGTTTTGACTTTCCTATCTACACACATCTTTTTCTTATAGACTAAGTTACACCTTAACGGTTTTAGCCCTTCACAAAGGTCCACAAGTTCTCAGACTTGATTAGTCTTCATAGACTTGAATCAATATCCTCTATAGCCTCTTTGTAAATGTAAGGATCCCTATCATGATTAGCCGATTTAGACAGGTAGACTTCACCATCAAACATACACTTTTCAAGTAGATGCTTGAACCTACCACTACGTGGAAGCTCCCTAGGCTGTTGTTCAATTGGTTTTTCCACATTAATTGGATTGGTTTCTACTAGAATAACTGAAGCAATCGTATCATTTGCCATCTTCTCGAGTACCACTCTACTACGAGGTTTTTAGTCGTTCATGTGACTTTCCTTGAGGAAAATCACATTTGTCGAAACTATGACCTTATTTTGTTTTGGGTTTAGAAATAACCACCCTTTGTTCCTTTTGGATATCCTACAAACACACACACTTCTGGACGTGCTTCCAACTTATTCGCTTTCATGCCTAGGACATGACTTGGAAATCCCCATATGTGAATATTTTTTAAGGATTTTTTTTACCCATCCACAGCTTGTGAAAAGGTTTAGGAACTGATTTTGAAAGCACATTATTCAAAAGAAAACATACAGTTTATAGAACATATCCCCAAAAAGATGGCAATATAGAATAACTTATCATGGACCTAACCATGTCAAATAAGGTCTTATTTCTTTTCTCAGCCATGTCATTCTGCTACAGAGTGTAGGCACAATCAATTGGGATAAAATCCTATTCTTTATTAAATGTTCTAAGAACTCATTGGAGAGGTATTCTCCACCACGTTCCAATTAAAGTGATTTTACAGGCTTACCTAATTGCTTCTCTGCTTCTACTCAAAACTTTTTGAACTTATAAAAAGTTTTGCTTTTATGATGCATTAGGTAAACATACCCATATCTCGAGAGTCATGAATAAAAGTAATAAAATACTTGTATCCTCCTCGCACCTTGATGCTTATGGGACCATAAACATCCATATGCACAAGTTCTAGAAACCCCTTCAACTTGATTTCTCTTAGTCCCGAATGGTCTTTTGGACAAGATTCACACTATGGTATAGATTTCACTTCTAAATTGCTTAAAGATCTATACCTTTTCAACCTTTGAATCCTATTAAGCCTTATGTGACCTAATCGCAAGTGCCAAAATATGTCTTATAGAGTGAGAAGTTTCAAACCTTTTAGAGTTATTGTTAAACTCAATGCTTAGCATTGAGCCTATCTTCAATTTGATAAAATATAGGTTGTTTTGCATTCATCCACTAAAGATAAAAAATTAGTTTTTACGAATCACAACTTTATTATTAAAACAAACTAAATAAGAATCCTTAAGGGTACGTTTGTTTCGTGGTTTAAATCACGGTTCGAATCATTCTCCAACCAAACAAGCCCTAAAAAAACAAGCAATAGAAATTAAATTCCTTTTAAATTTTGGAACATAAAAAAAATATCTCAAAACAAATTTCCTATAACTATTAAAATTAAGATGGACGCCTCCTACTGCTTCAAAACCACTAGCGTCCCATCTCCCATCCATAATGTGAAGTGCTCATTTAATAGACTTCTCATTTCGTCAAACCCCTATAGAGAAACACAAACATGGTTAGTTGCTGTAGAATCTATGACCCAAGTGTCACTTAATTCTTCAACTAAACAAGTTTCGATAAACAAAAATTTGCATTCACCTCCTTTAGGTAAGAAGTCCTTACAATTCTACTTAATGTGCCTAACCTTCTTGTAAAAGAAGCACTTTACCTTCTTTGGGTTCCTCTTCCTTTTCTTCTTTTGCTTGCCCTTTGCTGGATTAGAAGATTTCTTGTTCTTAGCCTTTTGCTTTTTTCCACTAGATTTGAAACTAGATCTAACTATCAAGTTTACCTCCCCCCTAACAGGAGCTTACAGTTGCTTCTTAACTTAATTAAGGTGACATCCTATCTATTGTTCAAATTGTATAAAGCTCTATATGGGATGAACTCCTGAGATAAAGTCTTAAAAACCATAATTATCTATGACTTAACATCGATGTCAACTCCATAATTTTGAGCCTTAACGAGATAACCCATGACCAACATCGTATGATCTTTCACAGATGTCCCTAGTTTTTGCT
Organism: Artocarpus camansi; assembly: GCA_002024485.1. Lineage (NCBI taxonomy): Eukaryota > Viridiplantae > Streptophyta > Magnoliopsida > Rosales > Moraceae > Artocarpus > Artocarpus camansi. Next base: position 6,974 of record LNSY01386828.1, read on the forward strand.
TACAATTGAGAAGGCTTCTAAAAAGCCCCTTGCCGCTTTGTCAAGGCTTGGCAGTTTTATGATCTTCATGTTAAGTCTGTAGCATGCTATTCATGCTTACCACGATAAAGCAGCGAGCCTAATTGTCAGCTTCTTTCTAGTGATCATACAAGTGGATTGCTTCATTAGAGGATTCACAAGTGGGCATGGGAGGACATGGTGTGTTTAAAACAAATTTAAGTTTCTCAAAGGGTTAAGACAATCTACAGGTTCTGTTTTCAATCATCATAATTCTCACCAGTTAAAATATTTTTGTCAAGTGTCAATGATAATGCATTTTTAGAAATTTTGTTCTACAATAAGATGTATTTATCAAACAAAAGCAAACATATAATAAAAATTTAGTAAGATAATACAAAAAACAAGCAAACATATATAATATGTTTATGTGTCAAAACCTTCAAAAAATCATAACCTTAAAATGATAATTCCTAACTTAGAATTCAACAATCCGTCTAGGAGAGACTATCAAATTCAATTAGAAAAACGGATCCCATTTGATTAGTATATACCATCTAAAACTTGTTTGATCTAGCACATACTAATTCTTTGACCATTAGTTTTATTAACATAGATCTTATTGGAGGTTAATAATATTATTAATTTAGTGTTTAACCATCATTTCTACTACTTTGTCCATTGTTTATAATCATCACCTACCAGCGAACAGCAACAAAAAATCCTAAAGCAAATTATCTTTAGGAGATCCAATCTGATACATGATGCATCCCTTCTTAGGGGTCGAAACCATCATGCGTTTCCTATGAACCAACGATAGAGGCCATAAGTCCTTTCTTTGAAAAGCCTTCTCCCACACAATATTTTAGAAAACAAGGTTTTATGTTAACATGCATAAACAATTTTAATGAGCGGCACTCCTTATTCTACATGGCACATTATCAACGTATATGGCAAAATATATTATAAAGCAAACAAGCAACACATTAAGCAAAGCAACAAGAAACATAATAAATAACTATAATATTATAGTTTCACCCTAGATAAAACAAAATATAGATTAAAAAAATTTTACTCAAAATGTTTTTTCAGTTTTTTATCTTGCATCTTTTCATTGTATCCTTCTTCATAAGGCGTCCGTTTCAAATTCAGTCTCATATAGATCGAAATTTTATTTTATAGTTGTTATAAAATTTATGAAGTTTTTATTTCAAATTGTCTCATAGAAATTTAAAACATCTTGAAATAATTAAAAAACAATTCTCTAACGTCTGGCAATCGACCGCCCTTCACATGGTGGGTCAACTATCTTTGCTCGACATAATGACTTTTCAGCCATGGCCGGTCAACCGTCCACTATGTAGTTTGGTCAACCACTCCGTCATAGTCTAGACTAGAAAGACATTCTTAATTATTTTATAGTTCTTAATCTTAACAACAATTCAAATAAAAAACTTACAAAACTTTATAAACATAGAAAATAAATAAACCAATAATCATCTCTATCTTCTAGATCCGTTTTTAATATTTTAATAGAAATTTTGAAACCAAAACCTATACCGTTTCAAGCTTACAAAATGTATGGAAAATACAATAGCAAATAGTAAACGATGATGATAGACTGCCATTTAATTACATGAAAAACCTAGATACACATTATAACCTCTAAAGAACCCTAACTGGCTTAAATTAATTAATTAATAATAATTAAAAAATTTAATTAACAATAATTAATTAATAAGCATTCATTATATAATCTCATGACAACATATATTAATATAGAAACTTTAGAGTGCCAACTCTCTAAAATTTAATTCAAGCATATAAGAGATTAAAATCACATAATTTATGTATATAGCATAATCACAAACTTATTAAAACAACGAAAAACCATGACTTTGATATCACTTGATAGAAAACTAGTATGCAGTAGACTTTCAAAAATTTTGAATAAATATTTTCCATAAACGAGTTGGACATATTACATACGATAAATCAATAACAAATCTTATGTACCTCTTAAAATTGAAACCGCAATTTTGACAAGAAATTCGTTTGACAGAATCACTATTGAGAATGGCATTCAGAAGAGTTTCAACCAACTAGTCTTCTTTGCTGTTCTCTTTTCCACGATCATAGTGCAAGTGAGTACATGTTGTTCAATTCTCCCTTGGTAACTCTCCCACAATCACAAGAGAAAAACCATAATTATTATCCTAGGTAGTAGAATTTCTCTCTCTAGAAAATCTGTCTCTAAAACCTCTCAAGTGACCTCCCTTAAAGTTAATAATGATAAGAAAGCATAGTAACAAGTTTCCTATTTACAAGGAGACATTGGGCATCTATTCTTATCAAATTCGATCTCAAAATTCAGATTAGAATCAAATCCTATAGCAAAAAAGCATAAAACATGTTTTGCTAATCTAGAAGGGCGGGATGTAATTGGGTCGACTATCCTATGATGGTTAACCTAGTGACATGTTTTAAAGGCTCTAAGCAAGCCACCTGACCCATCGATTCACCAGTTTTGACCCGATTGGATTTTTTCGTCTACTATTTGATCTAGGAACCTTTCATAGAGCTTTAGTTTTAATTTAAATAATCTAATAGAGAAGCTATTTAATTAAAACAATCATACAGATAATCCCATGATCGAATAAAATATATTTAAATAATTCAACATGTTTATCTTAAATTAATTTATAAAATTAATTCATCCAACAAAGTAGCATGAATTATTAAATCCAATTATTTGAATTTTACCCATTCTTAAGAATTAACATGTATCGTTATAGAAAAATATGTGAGCTAGTAAAAGAGACCCCACAAACATATATAAATGAAGCTCCTATAATTATAAAATTACATATACCTATTAGGTATATTTTATAATTATCAACTCTAAAGTTATTCTACTAAAAGCTTAAAGTTGCATTCTCAAACTATATATAAACTATGAAACTCCAAATAGTTAAACGTCCATGACATATCATAATATGTAATATTCCTATAGGATATTCAAAACTAGCTTAAGGATAACTTACGTTTTACTTTTTAGACTATATTTATTTTATGTTCTATTATCTCACCATTAGCATGCTTACTATTCATAACCAATACAAATAGTATGCCTTTAGATTACATATATGTATCTGAATGCTTGAACACTTTAGTTTTTCAATTATATGATAATACCCATAAGAAAGTATTATTAACTCTAAAAATTTTGGAGCCATTAGAATTTTTTATTATTTTACAAAATTCATTGATTATTGACTGCCAGTAATATTATTTCATCAACAGTACTGTGAATTGTAAAATATGAAACTAGTACTTTCTATGATAGGAAATTTATGAAATTAAATGTGGTAATAATTTTGAATCTGCAGTATTTTGTGTACAAATTTTTTAGCTAATTGAATTTTTTGTGATTTTTAAAAAATCAGAGACCACTGATTGCCTAAGATGTGTTTCCAAAAACAACATGGTGTCTTAGAAAATGTGAAAATGGTACTTATAATGACCCAAAAGTTATGAAATTTAATTTAATGATATATTTGATTATCCATTATGGTTTGTTTAAATTTTTTGTAATTTTATAAAATTCAATGATTTGATACTGTTGTGGTAATTTTTCCAACAACATTATTATCAATTATAAAATGTTAAAAATATATTTATAGTTATTCAAATTTAATGAAATTAAATCTGGTAATACTTGTATGTGTCTATTATATTTTATTCAAATTTCAAAGTCATTTGAATTTTCTACAATTTTATCAAATTCGTTGATCGACTCCTACTCTTGATACTATTGTGAATTCGCTTAATTGATATTTTGTGTATATGTATTAATTTCATGATTATTGCAATATGATTGAAAACCTTGATTCACAATGTGATTAAATCATTACTATGATGACTTATGTGACTAAATGAAGAATTATTAAAATATAAAATTATAGCACACAATCGCTTTGCAAAGAGGCCGATCTTTCCATGCTCATTACTTTTGAAATAATTCGTAAGTAAAGTGCTCACATATAACACATAACATATTGTATATGTTTTTGATATTTTTAATATTTTAATTTATTGTTTATCCTCTACATATTTCGAATGATTTTGGATATGGAGAAATGATTAATATATGTAATTATCATGAATGCACTAAACTATTATTATGAAAATTTATTTGAATTCATGACGTTTTCCCATGGCTTAGTGCCAATGGTTTACAAGGTGCCAAGCACAGCGTGATTAGTGCCTCTTACATTATTCTTTTGAGATGTTAGTTCCTACAGAGTGATTAGTGCTCTTATATTACCCATAGGGTGATTAGTGCCCTTATATTTAAATTCTTATAGTTATATTTGTGCCTACATTTATGTTAAAAAGCCCATACTAATGCCCAACCCTGAACAATTCTAATATGCATTCATGAGTTTTGAAATATTATTTTGCAATCTAAAGCTTTACTTACTAAGTTTATCACTCATGTTATTAAGTTATGTGCTACAAGAACTTCAAATGGAGCCTCTAGCTCTTATGCTAGTTGAGAACACAATTATGGCTACTTTAGAACCGTGTGTACATTTGGCCTGATCTATGTGTTTTGAAGTGATAAGTACTATGTTTTAACTTTTCACAAAGTAAATTTTAGATTAAATAATTTTTGTTTGGAGACTTTGAAAAATTGTGTTTTAGTTGTAACTTAAGAATTGCTCCTTAAGGATTTCAAATGTTTTCCATATGAAATTAATGTTTCCCATCAGCAAATGATTATAAAAAAAATTCAAAATTTAATAATTGCATTTTAGTATTTTATTAGGTTGTGGTTTTGAAAGTCACAATTGAGGTCGTTACAGCTAAAAAGTCGTTTTGTCTGATAGAGCCAAGTGATCGGCCCTGTGTAGGGCAGTGGCCCGCCAGACAATAGAGAACCGTTTCTTATTATTTTGAGAAGTTTTTATTATTATGAGACAATTTTGAGAAAAACAAATGAAATTTTATGATAACCAGAGAATAGTATTTTGATCTATATGAGATTGAATTTTGGTAATTGCATTTGGTTCCAACACGAATGGAAAGAAGCAAAAGGCCAAGAATGGAAAATCTTCTATTCTAGCAAAGGGAAATGAAAAAAAGAAAAAGGAGAGGAACCCAAAGAAGTTAAAGTGCTTCTTTTACAAGAAGGTCCAGCGCACTAAGAAGACTTACAATGACTTCCTACCTAAAGGAGGTAAGTGAAAACTTCTAGTTATTAAAACTTGTTTAGTTGAAGAATCAAGTGACACTTGAATCATAGAATCTAAAGAGACTAAATATGTTTGTGTTTCTCTATGAAGGTTGAAGGAAACAAAAGTTTATTAAATGAGCACTTTAGTTATGGATGGATGGATACAAAACATCCTATATTTATCAAACCTAAGATGGACTCACTATTAAACACTGAGATAAATGATAATTCTAAAATGTTTAGAACTTCTCACTCTAATAAGACTTATCTTTGGCACTGCGATTAGGTCTCATAAGCCTTAATAGGATTCAAAGGCTTGTAAGGGATGGACCTTTAAGCAATTTGGAGGTGGAATCTATATCACAATGTGAATCTTGTTTAGAGGGAAAAACCACTAAAAAACCATTTGGGTATAAGGGTAATCGAGCTACAGTGGTTCTAGAACTTGTGCATACTTCCCATGAACATCAAGGTGCAAGGAGGATACGAGTATTTTGTTATTTTAATTAATGACTACTCGAGATATGGGTAAGTTTACTTCATGCATCATAAGAGCAAAACTTTTGACAAGTTCACTGAGTTTCAAGGGGAAGTGAAGAAGCAATTAGGTAAGCCCATAAAATCACTTTGACCCGATCATGGTGGTAAATACCTCTCTGATGAGTTCTTAAAATTTAACAAAGAATAGGATTTGATTCCAATTGATTGCGTCTGGCACTTCGCAGCAAAATGGCATAGCTAAGAGAAGAAATAGGACCTTGTTAGGCATGGCTAGATCAATGATGAGTTATTATTTTATATTGCCACTATCTTTTTAGGGATATGTGCTACAAACTGCATGTTATCTCTTAAACAATATGCCTTCAAAATCAATTCCTAAAACTCCTCATGAGTTATAGATGGGTAAGAAGACATCCTTAAACCATATTTGCATCTAGGAATATCCTACACATTTTGTAGATAAGGAAGCGAATAAGTTAGAAGCATGTTCAGAAGTATGTATGTTTGTAGAATAATTAAAAAGGGCAAAATGTGGTTATTTCTATAACATAAAAGAAAACAAAGTCTTGGTTTCTACGAATGTGACTTTCCTCAAGGAAAGTTACATGAACGACTTTAAGCCTCATAGGAGAGTGGTACTTGAGGAGGTGGCAGGCAATACAATCACTCTGGTGGTTCTAATAGAAATCAATCCAATCAATGTTGAAAAATTTGCAAAACAACAACCTAGGGAGCTTCGGTGTAGTGGAAGGATCGAGCGTAAACTCGAAGGGTATATGTTTGATGGTGAAGCCTACTTGGCTAACCAGTTAAACACAACAAGGATCCTTTCATTTACAAAGAGGCTAAGGAGGCTGTTGATTTAAAGCTCTAGACAGAAGCTATGAATGCTGAGATAAAGACTATGAAGAAGAAAGAAGTCTACGAACTTGTGGACCTTCCAAAAAAGATAAAACCCATAAGGTGTAAATAGGTCTATATGAGAAAGAAGGGTGCAGAGGGGAAAGTTGAAACCTATAAGGCAAGACTGATGGCAAAGGGATTCACAAAGAAGGAAGAAGTTGATTACGAGGAAGCCTCTTTGCCTGTAGCCATGCCTAAGTCTATCCGTATACTCTTGTCCATTATAGCTACTCTCGATTATGAGATTTGGCAAATGGATATCATGATAGCTTTCTTAAATGGCCATCTTTATAAGACCATTTATATGGTATAGCCAGACAGGTTCAAAGCTAACAGTCAAGAGAATAAAGTATGAAAGTTGCTAAAGTCTATTTATAGACTTAAGCAAGCTTCTTATTCTTAGAACATAAGATTTGATCAAGTAATCAAGGCTTATGCGTTTAACCAAAACATGGATGAACCATATGTTCACAAACACGTTAAGGATGGGAAGGTAGTGTTCCATTACTCTATGTCGATGACATTCTATTTATTGGCAAATGATATTGGGGCGTTGTCATTAGCCAAAATTTAATTAACCAAGCAGTTTGACACAAAGGACATAGGTGAAGCTAATTATATTTTGGGCCTCAAAATTTTTTGAGATAGAAAGAACAAAATGATAGCTTTATCCCAAGCCTCCTATGTAAGTAAAATTCTCTAGAAGTATGTAATGTAGAATTTTAAAAAAGGTAGGCGACCATCTAGGTCTAGAATTGCTCTTTTAAAGAAAAATTGTTCAAAGTCTAATGTAAAAAAAAAAAAAAGGTGCCTTATGCTTTAGCAATGGGTAGTCTCATGTATGCTATGCTTTGGACATGACCTAACATATGCTATACAGTGAGGATAGCAAGTTGATTCTAATGAGATCTAGCACAAAATCATTGGGTTATGGTCAAGCATTTTCTTAAGTACCTAAGAAGGACAAGAGGTTATAAGCTAGTGTATTAACATGAGTATCTAACACCTCTTAGATACACTAATTTGGATTTTCAATCCTACTCTTAGATACACTAATTTGGATTTTCAATCCTATTTGGAATCGAGGAGATTAACTTTGGGAACTGTATTTACTCTAGGAGGCAGCACTGTTGTTTAGAGGAGAGTTAAGCAAGATTACACTTCTGATTCAGTGATGGAGGCTGAGTATGTGGCTGCCAATCAAGCTTGGAAAGAAACCGTATGGTTCTACAAGTTCCTTAAGGATCTTAAGATAGTTTTTAGTATGGATAAGATAATAACTAATACCAAGGAGTCAAGATATCATAAAATGAGTAAGTAGGCAGGCCAAAAGTATCTTGTGATAATAGTCATCATGGTGAGTGGAAATGTGGCAATATATAAGATTCTGCTTGAGGATAATAAAGCCTATCAAGGCTGTAAAGATACCAAACATATCACATTTACTCACTTGGGGCAAGTGGAAGATTGTTAGACTAAGTGTCCTAAGGATTAAATGATGTAATAGTTTTTGGAGACATTTAACAATAAAGAGTTTAATATTTATTTCATATATCAAATATGTTCTTTTTATGTTCATTTATGTTAAATGTATGATAAACAAACAAAAGTCTGAGACTATCAATCTAAAAATTTAAGATCGTATATATGATGGACAGATTATACAAAAGATGTGAATCTTAAGGTTATCTACATCTCTAATGGGAGATGACTTGTCTTGTCCATTGAAGTTGGACTCCGTAAGAAAAAACATTGATGTGTTATCATCATTGACAATATATTGGATCAGGACTAAAGATGAATTGAATTAATAATTTTGTTTGAGTTAATCAATTCTCTTTAGACAGTCATATGTGTTATGCCTCAATCTTGAAATAAATCAATGGGCTTGTATTCTTGACTTATATCCTTTGATGTACTAAAAGGTGACATCATGAATTATATGATGGTGCACACACCGATACGTTAGAGATATGACTTTTAAATGATGTAGACTCGTAATTCATAGATATGGAATCTATAGCTTTTTGTAGAGTTAATGATATTCTTTTTTAGGTATTATCTTGTACTTGTAAAACTGAAGCACTCAATCATTTAGATACTTGAGTGTAACCAAATATATACTATTTGTATTAATAACAAGTTTTCCTATGGTGAGATAATAGAACACAAGATAAATATAATTACGAAAGTAAAATAGAATTTACCTTTAAGCCAATTATGAATATTCTATGAGGTGATTGCACATTACGATATGTATTGGACATTTAACTTACAAGAGTTTTGTAACTTATAAACTTCAAGAGAGTAGCTCTAAGCTTTTATTGGAATAGCTTAAGAGTTCATAATTATAAAATATTCATGTCAAGGAAAGTTATTTTATAATTATAAGAGCTTGATCAATATATGTGATGGAAAATAAGCACGCAGCGGAATTTTAAAATTTTTAAATCAGAGTATTTTTAAAAACACTTGTTAGACATTCTATATACATAAATTAATAACAGATCTTACCAACCTTTTTTGCATAACAAAGTGGCTCGAATCTGTGTACAGAAGAACATTCCAGAGGAGCCTCAACTAACGAGTCTTCTTTGCTATTCTATATCCACGATCGGAGTATGGGTAGTCACACATTGTATAGCTCTTTCTTTAGTGACTCCCCTTCCAACCACTTAAGATGACCTAAAATTAAGGTTCT
>LNSY01386862.1:0-15456 GCA_002024485.1 Artocarpus camansi
AAGAGCCCAACTTTATTCCCTCGATTGCGAATCTTATGATTTAGACCGTCACCTTAAGAATCGTGTCTTCTGCATAATCTGTCTATCATATGCCCAATTCTTAAAGGTTTAGACCGATGATCTTAAACTATTATTTGTTTAACATACATTCAACAAATATGAACGTAAAGAAGACAAGATTTGGTATATAAATGAATTCTTTAATAATAAAATTGTTTCTAAAAACATATTACATTTTTACTCCTTAGGGCATACATGTCTAATAGGGATTTGCTGGCACTAGTGTTCAACAATTCAGTTTGATCACTTTGTTAGTTCCAACAGCCAAATGCACTAGAGCTGGTGCAAGCCTTACTAAATAAAGTTGTTTACAACACACTAGAAGAATTGTTGCGACAATACAAAGACATTTTTGCTTGGTCTCATGAATATCGAGTACAAATTTATGCCATGGTTCTACCTTTTCACTCTATGAATGAATTAATCATGACATTATTTTGTAAGAAAGGTCAAAAAACAAATACAATTATATTCATAAATGTTTGAATCATAAACATTCTTACGTAAAATTTTAAGGATGATCCAAGAGTTTGCAAGACTCATATATCGAATACAACACTTATATTACAAGCTGCTTGATGAAATGATTTTTATTATAAAGAGTAGATGATTTACATATTCAACGAGTAATACAATCATAAATAACAATGTATGATCACAATTTTTACTATCTAGAACTTTTACAAGTCCTTATGTCTTAAAACACATTTCCCATCAAGCCAAAAAAAAAAAGGTCTTTGATGGAAAATGCAATATAGGGAGCATCGGTGTCCAATAGTACGCCCGAGAACCTATCAAACGAGGCAAAGACATTGCTCAATCTAGTGAAGCCAAGAATAGAAATCTTTGAAGCACAAGCAAACTACCTAAGAGCTATCCAATGCCATTTAGAACCCTTTACTTGAAGCAAACCACAAGATGGGCATACGGGTTTCATGAGGAGTCTTCTTTAATTTAAGGCAACGCTTATGGTGAGGGTCTTGAGCCAAGAAACAATAGACGTCCTTAACAGGCTATAAAATAACCGCCCTTTTGACACAAGACCTTCACCATAGACCTTAACTTCGACCAATCTAGGCTTCATTGTGTACATCCTGATAAAATGCAATCACAAGAGACATTAGGAATCCAATTCATAAAGTTTCCCCATACAATATAGAACCAACAAAGCAAGAAAATCAAATTTGGGGTTAAAGCCCTAGCATTAATAGCCTCTCGATAAAGATCTTCAAATATAAAAAGATCAGGTATAATGAAGGGAAAGGATGAATATGGAACATAAAATAATAAGAAAAGAATCTATAACAAACTTATGTTATGATTAAGAGTTGTAGGTTCGTTAGAATAAACTAAAGGAATCAAGGACCTCTCAAAGCCCACAATCCTCAAATCAGAACCCAAGCATACCAATGGTTTCAAATAGGGAACAACGATCATAACCTCCCCATTTATAAGCCAAATTCCTAGGGACAATTCACCAAGTCTATTTGTCATGTCCTATCAGAATCTTTGATCAAGTCAAGAACCTCTGAGTCAACTGCCTATACAATATTCATGAGACCAAAGAATCTGTAAAACAAAATCACAAACAAACAAGTATTTATTAATGTAATTAAAGCTAATATCTAATTTACAACGCGATTCAAGTTCCAGCGCCAAATGTGTATGCATTGAACAATATCATTTGTAATTTTTTTTCCTAACCATCAGCTTTTTAGATAATCAGATGGCAGTAATAAATGAAAGACAGGACAAGAGAATTGATAGCATTCACATTGCAATGTTCAAGACAAAAACAGACATAACAAAACATTGTTCAAATATTTAGGTTACAACCCAACAGAAGTGTAATTCTAAGTAGAAGAAAAAAAAAACCTTCATTTCCAAGGGAACCATACATCCAACGGCAGAGGTTCCAAAGATGAGCTCAAGATTAAGCTTAAAGACACACCTAAGAAAAGAGTAAAATCCCAATCCTTTCTAAGTTGATGTACACCAAGAACCATTTTGACATCATTTGATCTATCTCTTCGACATTCGAAACTTGTCCCTACTTATCTACCAAAACTCGAGTTTAAGTTCTACTCAAATACCAAAATGCCACAAAATTTACAAAAGCTTTCCGTTCGATGGACTAGTAGCTTTACTTGACTATGCATCTATTGCTTACCAAGGCACCTGTTTAATATCCCTGATTATAAGCGGCCTCAAATGATCTACGGTAGAAGACCTAGGTGGCACTTGATTTATGACCTAGATGCAAATAATAGCATCTACTGAATGAAGAGTGCATGCTATGATCACTTGCCTTAGGTCAAAGTTGACATTAAAGTTGCCAACTTCTATTTTCATAAGCTAGTTATACTTGTCAAGATCTCCATACAACTTCGAAGGCCTAGGCTCCGTACTAAACAAGCCAATTGACCAATTACCATTCTTGTAACCACATTAATGCGTCTTGGCTTTCTAAACCTCTATTTGGTGGTTGCAAAGGTCAATCAATAGACTCTTATCCTCCTTTAGACATTCATTCTTTGCCTCGAAAGCTCGAATTCTAGCTTCGAGAACTTTGTTCTTGGTTTTGATGTTCTTAATTGTCAAATCCCACTCTTGATCGAAGATGTAAAGACTCCTTCTCTAACTCAATCAACTTTCGCTGTTCCCCTTATTCACGCTCATCCCATTTTATGATTTTTTGCCTTATTTCTATGAAGCAAAAAATCGTACCCCTTCTCAAGACTTCATCGTCCATATCCTCAAGTTGATATGCTGTAATTGGTGGGAAGTACTCTAAGCTCAATGCCAGACTTATGTCTAGATCCTTGAAGCCATAAACATTCATGATCAACTTGAGCTCATCATGATTATCCTCAAGTGGCACCACTAATCTTGGGTTATGAGGCTCCATCTTTAACCTTCCACTTAATCCCCTCTGCTTGACCGATTCAAAAAATTTAGTAAGTGGCCCGAATAAGGACGATCTATAAGTCCAAAATAACTCTAGGCCATCTTGTATCGGCCACTTTCCTCTGCTTTGGTCACTTTCTCTAACAACTTGACCTTCGTTGGCCAAGTTTCCAAAGAGGTCTACTGCATCCCTCGAGCAGGGGGCAACATTTTCATCCCATCATCTTGGCCATTAGCCCCTCCAGATTGAACATCACCTTGACCGGAAACCATAGGTGGTGGTGGATCAGGAGACAACAGAGTGAAACTCAGAGGATCTAGCATGTTTGTCTCCTTGAAACGATCCAAGAAGTTCTCCAAACCTTCTATCACAACTTCACCATGAAGTGAAGAAGTCACACATATTCGTTCAATAAGGGCAATGGGCTCATAGAACTTGGCACACCACTTCGACCTTAAGCCTGAGCCTGAGTAGAGGTCTCCAAAATCTATTTAGTGTTCAAGGTGCTCGTTAGGTCAAAAGCTTGTCTTGGAAGGGACTGTCCTAAAAGAATGCGACATCTTCAACTTCTACAATACCTAAGTTGATCACTATCAACCTAGCATTGACGCCTTCGAGTAAAAGTTTGAGCAACCTCGACCAACCCTTCCTTTGGTATAGGTGATTAAAAACGTCGTATGGCAGTGGGACAATATTCGCTTCGAGAGACAAAAGTAAAATCCTAAGCACTATTGCTAAATACGACTTTAAGAACGTACTGAAGTCGTAAGGTCACCATCAGCAAGAAGAGTATCGACCACATGACGCCCACCATCCTCACCTAGACGAAAAGGATTAAGAGCCTTGCCAGCTGAAAAATTTGAGTTAGTAACACACATATATAAATATAAAAGGAAGAAGAGAGCAAAAGACAAAAGTTGCACACCATAAATCAAGAATATCTTAGGAAAATCAAATTAAGGGCCAACATTGTGATTACACCAACCTTTGATTGCATAAAGATTCCCAAGTTGCCCCGACAAATTGCTATCATTTGAAGATAACTGGCCCAACAATTTTTTGGTCGTGATTGATTTTAGCTAATATATGTCGTGTTCTACGTATTTGTGTTTTATGGGACAAACATCAAAGCAACTGAGGATATCAAAGGCACCGAATTTCTAGCCTTTATGATGATTAAGCGCACAAACAACATTAGATACCTTATTCCATTTGAGTTGATTTGCATCGGTACCAAGTTGACAACTCACGAAAAATAATGAATAAAAAGAAGAATAGGGAAGCACAGAAGCAAGAGATGAGATTTTGAGAGAATGATTTCATCTTTTGCTATCCCAACTTCATTTCTCCAATTGGTTTCATAAGTAACTTGACGCAAACCAACATGCTCAAGGAGGTTGAAAATTGGCCTCATCGAACAAGTAAAGCACATGTCTAAAGGAAACTCCTCTCGAATAGGAAAATTCCCAGATGGTCCCACAGGTCTAATTCGCACTTTGGCCATGGAAGCCGACCTGACAAAACCCCTTAAGGTTAAAAGACATTAATACCCTTAAGAGAATCAAAACCAAACAGGATTGAAATTACAAGCCTTAAATTAGTCAGCTCAAAGAAACTTGCTCAGATAGAAGAGGAACAAGAAGTGACGAATTCACATAAAGAAAATAGACCCAAAAAGACATAAAACTCATAATATAAATTTAAGCAGAAAGAAACAAACTTAAGAAGATAAAGCTAGACGAAATCCAAAATCCGACAATGCTAACGTCGAACGGTTGAGATAGGAATAAATAAACACAAAAGAAATAATAAAATACAGAAAAAAAAGAGAGACCCACCTTAGAATCAGAACGAAGTCAAGTACGGATTCATAAAGCGCCTCTGACGTATAGGAGCCAAGAGGAAATCCTAGAAACAGGAGAAAAGTAAAAAGAAAGGAAAATGAATGGTTGTAAGTAACCAAAATGACTAAACCAATGAATAATAAAAAGGAAAGGAAAGCATAATACAATATCTGTAACAAGAGAAGATGAGCCGAAACAATTGAAAACAATGGCATCCGAAGAGCAAAGAAGAATAGAAAAACAAGGAAAACCCCAGAAAGAGAGAAAAAGAACGAAAAAGAAATGAAAAAGGTCTATTTATAAGCTCAGGGGAAGAAACCGAAATAGCTCAAAATTTTGAAGGAAATAATTCGCAAGTAGAAAAAACCTTTTTTGAAAATTGAGATTAATCATGACTAATCACCATTTGATAGTGAAGGAAATGAAGGGACATTTTAAATAAACCCCTACAAAATAAATATGAAGTGACAAAAGTGCGATTCAACGACGATTGACACATGTCTTGCCGTAGAAAACTGCCAGTTAAAGGTTTCCAATATATTCCTCGGAACATAGTGGAGAAGGTGGCAGATGTTGGGGGATTTTATATTGTGCCCATAACAACTCGACACATGTCACTTGCAGCCAATTTATAACCAATACTCGACCACGAAAAATAAATGATCGAAGATGATGATTGTTGAGGACAAAGTCAGAAAACTCCATCAGCTCAAGAAAGTAGATCGATCTTCATATTGAGGTCACATATCTTCTCAAAAAGAAGATCGAGTTAGCGAGACTAAGGAAGTTAGAATAATCCTAACTCGGCTGTTCAGAGAAACACACGTGTTTAGGTATTAGTGTGACCACTCTTAACATAACACGTGTCCTAACATTTATCATAGGATAAAAAGTATGTGAGCATGCACAAATCCTAAGAACAAAGACAAGACAAAAAAATAAAAATAAAGAACATTTTGTCTAAACCTTTCTAAGAGAAGAAAGCTAGAAAGAGACTTAAACATAAAAAGGAATATAACATGTCAAAGATTTGATGATTGATTTAACAATCATCATATCAGAACAAATTTAATATAAATAAAACGTAAACCCATGAAAACGAGGACCTTCTTCAACTCATTCTTGTAGACTATTCTTGCTTTTCTCTCTTCCTAGTTCTAAAAATATCTCCATTATTATTTAGCTAAGTTTCAGAGTGTCTATGCAAATTAATCAGTTGAATAAGAGGCAGTAGAGCTTCAGACATTCTACTAGAGATTAAAAAAGTAGATATGAGCAGAATAATGTTTGAAAATTCACTCCAAGAGATATATGCATATATCTTAAAACATCTATAAGGTTATAAGGTTAAAGGATTATTCTTCCATCCAGCTAGCTTGATGGTTCAACTTGTTATTGCGATGAGCACTTTAAGCTCTCAATGAGTGCTCTATTTGTTTAACTAAGTACACTAAGCACTTAACCAAAGTGTGGTCCATAATCATCATTAATTTTTGGTCACGTTTTTTAAACTCTGTTTAATGGAGACAGAGTGTCTCGACAGTGTTTTTGATCCCTGGCCTATCTCTTCTCTTTACCTTTAGACACACCATCTATGCTGAGTTAAGGAGAAGCTGGAAGCTCCCAAAACTAGAGAGAGCAAGCTCCATGGCAAGAGAAGGCAGCAACATTTCTTGGACTACATAGTGACGGCGGCAATGGCAAGAGGTTAGCGATTTTCATGGTTTTGCGTTTTTTTAATCTTTGTGCTTATGGTTTATTGCATATTAGATAATTATTATATCTAAAAGTTAGGATCAAAGCGTGTTTAAATCTCTGCCTACATTTTAGCTATTTGGAAAATGCACAGTTTATGAATACTTACATAAAAAATTTGTTAAGTTTTTGGGTTTTTGAATATAGAGTTTTTTAATTGAAACTAAGGTTAAAAATTATTAAGATATTAGATTTTTAAGTTTTCTACAATTTGATGTGATGCTCCACCCTTTCGAGTCATCATTTAATTTTCTTAAATTTCATTTCTTAAACATTAATCTTACTTATTTAGTAATAAAAATACTAAAATAATTTTTTTCTTTTTGTTTTTCCTTTTAACATACTTTAAAACATACTTAAAAGCTGTTACAACTTCTGTTGCAACTTAAGGTGAGACATTGCTTAACATTTGACTTTACAACTATTTAAATTGTTTCTTAAAACTTAATAAGAAACATTGACTGAATCATAACTTAAAACTTAACTTTATAATTATATAAAACATGTCATAAAATATATCTTAAAACTTTGAAAACACTATATCAAATAGTGGGAAAACATTTTCTTTAAGCAGCGGAACATACTATGGTGGTATCTATCCCAAATCTTTGTATCTGTCTTTCGTAGCACTGAGCTCTTCAAATAGGTCCTATTGGTCACCCATAGGACTACTTATAGCATGAAAGAACTTTAATAAGCTTTCGTTCAGTAAGTTCAAACATAATCTCACAAACTATTAAAACAAGCTTCATAAGCTTTTCTCATAAATACCTTTCTCTTAAAACATTTCTTAAACATTTTTTCTTAAAACATCCTTCATAAACCTTTTTTTGTAAACATAAAAATGTTTTTCGTAAACATTTAATGTAAAACATTTCTCAAAATGTTTTTCATAACACTTAAACATTTCATAACAAGGAATATAGGCAAAATCAAAATACCTAATTCCATTTATGCTCAATATGAACTTCAATTATGAGCATCTTATAATCATTCTTTATCTTTACTTTCAACATGTAAGCTTTAGTGTTCACATGCAAACATACTTTCAAATGCTATCACATCATATGCAAACATAGTTGCAAATAATAACTTGTACTCTTTAAAACTTTGGGCATTTCACATGCAAACATACTTTAAGAATAATAATTGCAAATACATTGCCAACCTTTACTTGATCTTCTAAACTTTATACATTTTAAATGCAATTATACTTTAAATATAATAGTTACAAATACATTGTAAATCTTGATTTAAACTTTAAAACCTTTTGCATAACAAATGCAAACATACTTTAAAAACAACTTGCATAATAATTGCAAACACATTTGCAAACATATATATAAATATTTCAAAATCATTTACTTCATGCTATAGATGAGGTTTGAACTTACTTGGTCCTAGCTTTAGCGTTCTCATCTCATTCCTTTTCCTTTCATTAGTCAGCTTATATGTTCTGGTCAAATGACACCCGACTTATTTGCTAACTTGTCATATTTTTAATCTGCTCGATTGATAATCGAACTTAATTATTAAATATTCATTCCTTTTTGCATAACTTGATACTATCGATTTACTTTCTTTTACTTTGTATCCCATTGGTTTACCTTTCTACTACTTAGCTTTGTAAACCATCGGTTTACCTTTCTTTCACTTAGCTTTGTAATCCACTGGGGTTATCTTTCCCTTTACTTAACTTCATAAGCCATCAGGTTATCACTTTTTTTACTTAACTTTGTACACCATTGGGTTACCATTTTCTTTACTTAACTTTGTAACTCATCAGGTTACCTTTCTTTAACTTATCTTAAGCATCCCTTATTAAATTTCTCATTTCATGCAACTGTTTTTTCACCTAACAAGATACGAAACATTTTCCGTTTAAGAGCATTTTGCTAATTTGGAGTGTTCAACTTTGTTTTAGTCGTTTATTCAAAAATAACGATTTTACCCTTAACGAGTTTTTCGTAATGTTCATAACTTGTTAAACTTTTTGTTTAAATTTTCCTCTTATTTCTTACATGTTATGGAAAAAAGACTCGCTAAGGGACGTTTTCCAACGTCGGGCATTTCAGGTCCATTTTTGCCATTTTCATAAAATGACCATTTTACCCTTTGTGAGTCTTTAAAAACTTTTAGAACCTGTTTTAAAACATAATCTTCATTTCTTTATGTCTCATAATATTATAGAAAACAAAAACAATAGTTTTCCTTTCAATTAAATCTGTTTTGTCAAAACTTTACAGTTTTGACCCAAAACTTAATGATTTTTGTATTTTTGCCCTTAACGTTCGTTTCTTTTCTTTCCTTGACTAAACTTTAAATCTTTAAGACTTAGCATCTATGATTACTCGTTGCCTACAACAGTGTAGGAACCCAATGTTCTTTGGTGAAAACCCAGTTTTCACACGATTTTACGGTTTTGGCAAGAAACAAAAAAATGTTTACATTTTTGCCCCTAGAACCAAAGACAATCATTTTATACCAAATGTTTAGTTTTTCACAAGGAATAAAACATACAAATGCTCCTTGGTTGAATTCTAAACATTTTATAACATTTTCATTTCATAAAATTTTGTGCTCAAAATTTCGTAAAATTGATAATTCCTTAACTGAGTAGAATTTTCACAAACTATCCATGCTATCTTAGCAATTTCAACGAGTTCTACAACTTTTTTATTCTAACTTTCCTTAAATTCTAATGTTAAGGTGGACTTTTGGCTAATTTTCAATTCTGCCCAATTTTTTTAAAACTTTTCAATTTAGTCTTTTTGGAATTTTACAAAACCTTGCAACTTTCTACTTTGTAGATACAAAACCCTTACTTTTTTTCTTTCCATCATCATCAATATAAGCATAAACCAATCATGTCATAATATCCATCTTGCATGCCTTAGCCAAAAATATTTCATAAAACACTTGGCATACATGTTTATAACATAAACTTTCAAGTATAAAGTTTAGAGATTTACCTAAACTTACCAAGCTTTTTGATCCTCCTTTGCTAAGCTCAAAACTTTGTTATGTCCTTTCCACAAACACCATGAAAAAACCTAATCAAAACCCATCCAAAGTTCAAGAGAAACATCAAAATCCCTATGAAAAAGCTTGAACTTTTACCTCTACCATTGCTTATCCTTGATCTTCAACACTTGAACTTGCTTTCAATTATGATTTGGAGGCTTATGCATTGAAAAATTCCTAAGGGAATTCCATGGGAGGGGCGGTTTTCTTTGGGGAAGAAAGTGAACATTTTTTGGTTCTTATTACATAAAACAAATGATGAGTAAAACTTTATTTTTTACCAAATTTGATGACTCACTATCATTAGTCATCACTTAACATCATTTATGATAAAAGTTGGGGCAACTTGGCATGGTGGGATTGGACCACATCAAGGGGTGTAGTGGTAATTTTTTCAGCTTAAAGGTGGCACCAAGGTGGGTCCCATATTAATTTTTATACAGTCTAAATTTATACCAACAATATTTTTCTATAGCGTCATTATTCTTTTTTATATAATTCATGAGGTTCTACAACCTCCCACACTTATTTACATTCACTACTTAATGTAATTCCTATATTGCTTTAACTTTAAACGATCAAATTCTATACTGCTTAACCTTAAGCAGTCTAGTGTCTATACTATATTACTTTTATAGTATAATTTTCATGCTATCTAATTTTATCAGTATACTTTCTTATACTACATTATTCCAGTATCGTATAATTTTTTATGCTATTATACAATATTTTTCTTAAACTGTATTTTTGTCTTAATATTTGTTGTAACACATTTTGCAACAATTAGGCTTCCCAGTTTATTTCTTGTATCATTCCTTCTTTATTTAAGACTATAACATTATTATTACCTTAAAAATCTCCTTTTTGCCTGTATGAACTTTATCATAAAATTATATTAAACAATAATTTTTGTGACACTTTTTTTTGCTTAACATAATTCTTAAATTATTACATTTTTAATATACTAAAAATGCTCGGGTGTCACATTTGAAACATAAAAAATGGAGTCCCGAGGGTGAAAAATGAGCTGGGTCTAAAACTAGTCAAAATTCGAGTTAGCTTGGGTCAAAACAACCTAGTTTAGAGGTTGAAGACAAGCCAAAAATGACATGTCATTTCTAGCACACAAGAGGCATTTTTTCACTTAAAAATGACACATCATTTTTGGGCATTGAGCCTAAAATAGTATTTTGTTTACTAGGGGAGGGGCATTTTCAGCATATCAAAATGACATATCATTTTCTAGGTAGAAAAAAATAAAAAAATAAAAAAACCCAAAAAATAAAATATGGTAATGTTCCAAATTTCATAAATTGAGTATTTAGGGGAAATTTTTCATAAAATTTACAAATTTTTATATTTTATGAAATTTTCATAATATTCACAAATTTTGATATTTTTATGAATTTTTCATATTTTTGGTATAATTTATGAAATTATTCATAATTTATAAAATTCAAAATTTAGTATTTGTTATGAATATTGTATAATTTTAATTCTATATGTTTATGGACATATGTGATTCAATATGTATAATTTGATATTTTTAATTATGCATGCAATATTAATTAAAGTAATTTAAGACATTAAAATTTTGCACCCTTATATCCTAGATTTATTATTTGTATGTATAATTTTAACTTATGCATAAACAATATTAGTACATAAATTTATTTATTGTTCATATTTATTTATATTACTTTATGTTATTCGCAATTTATTTATGAACAAAATTTAGAATAAATGTCTAATGATCTATATAATTTTAATTAATTAGAGTTTAGTTACAACAACTTTAATTATATAAAATTATATATTAAGTGAACACT
The DNA here is from genome assembly GCA_002024485.1 of Artocarpus camansi. NCBI lineage: Eukaryota > Viridiplantae > Streptophyta > Magnoliopsida > Rosales > Moraceae > Artocarpus > Artocarpus camansi. Next base: position 11,421 of record LNSY01386862.1, read on the forward strand.
ATTCATGCATGCTAAACAATGAACACTATTCAATGATACATTTTTATAAAACTAAATATACATGATATGGTTATGGAATTTTTATGTGTCATGGTAAAAAAAAAACCAAAAAAATTGTGTAAAACACATTTAAAGATATGATTTTCTATTGTACAAAGTTCGTATAACATCTCAGGCAAACACTATAAGACACTAAGCACTTAGTCTTCAACGAATTTTATCTTAAAACGTAGTGATGATATGAAGCTAAAAATTTACACACTTAGTTAACATGACAAAAATGAATCATAAATTTTTACAAAACTATTAACTTTCAATTTGCCACATAAATAGACCTTACAAAACACACTTACAAATTTGTCAGCATAAGGAAATCCATGAGCAGTGCTCGTTTGTAGGCTCATAACATTTAAAATATGTATTGACAAAATTTATAAAAATTCCTAAGAATGATCTTAACATATAAATACATATCATATTCAAAAATCACAGAGAAATGAAATCATACGGCCCCAAAATACTATCAAGAATTTTACTAAACAATTGAAAACCCTAAAATAGCCGCAACATATTCTAATAACAAAACATTATTTTTATGAAATTTCATCATATTATATAAACATAAATACTTACAACCAAAAAAAAAAACACTATGATGAACTAAGTAACAAACAAAATAATTCATATTTCATGATCACATATCACGTATATTCATCACCTCAAGAGAAATCTTTTAAGCATGATTATCACGAAAAATCACATATTCATATATAAACCATAAAACTATAATCAACAAAACTTTAAAATCATGCCTTGAATTCTTATATCTTTGTTTAAAAAAACACAAAGGTTGTAGTAAAATCTCTGGAATGAATTCTTTCTACTGCTACTTGAAAGAAAGAAAGAAAGATGAGTAACAAATATTGGCTTTAAATTGAAGTGATGATGGAGGCTTTCTTGGAGTTTTTTTCTTTCTTTTTTTTTTTGAGTGAAGAAAGTAGGCTTTGAATGTGTATTTTGAGAGAAGGAGAGGGAGAAAATTTTCTTTGGTTGGAAAAGAGAGAACATGTGAAGATTTTGTAGGCATAAAGATGTACTTATAGGAAAGAGAGGTTGTAAGTAGTGAAAACCCTAAGCTTGACTTGAAAAATATCAAAAATCAATTTAAAAATGTATTCTTAAGGTTGTTACCTAATATTAGACGATTAAGAATTGAAATAATAGGTTAAACTTGCTCAAATATTGAATTGGGTATCTGTAGAACTCAAAATCTATGAGAAAACTCATGAAAGAGCAGAAGTGCCCAGCATGTGGCGCAACTGCATGCCTGCCCAAAGCATGGGACCATGCGAGGGCACGTAGTTGCCTCAGCTCATGTCTAGTAGTGCTGCAACACCCATTCTAGCACTACAACGCCCTTGGTTTTATAGGATATGGAAAACTTCAGTTTGATGCTTTCTAACTCAAAAAATACCATTCCAAATTTTTAAACACATAACCTATAACGCCCTCTTATGGGTGCCACATGAGACATTACTTTTACTGTTAAACTTAACAATTACTGATAAGACGTTTGAAATAATAAATACCACTTAGAGAAATATCCTAAGAAACACATGCATATATTTTTTTTTTATAAAGTAAAACTAAGAAACAAAAATCTAGAAACACAGTTTTGTATCCAACAAAACATAAGTTTTAAAGAACATATCACAAACAGAACTAAGTTGCAAACAAATAAAATACGGAACACAATATAGTAAATTTTGTTTAGGTTTAAATTCCTTTCATAACATGACTCCATTTTTAATCCAACACTCCTTGCACACACGCTTGTCCCTGTCCTTCATCCTAATCAACCTGCATCTTATCTTTATCTGCGACATGATATAAACTAAGTAAACATAAGCTTAGTAAGTACACTTTCTTACTTCACAACATAAAAGATTTTATAAAAATCATTACATAATATCGTAATCATAATCATAGTAGTGCACGAGGCACAAGTTTTATATAGAACATATATTTTCATTTAAAACCTCTATTTTAAAACATTATTCATTTTATCTTTAGGGACCCAAATATTACACCATAAACATAAACATCATAGGCATGCTTTTATGAGAGGAGTGGAATTGCTACAGCCAAATCAAACATGACAAGTCCAACATTCGGGACATCATAAACATAAGGTGTGGAACACTAAATTAAGTGATATATACATATATATTATATATATAAGCTTTGACATACCTCGTCATTAAAACATCTTTTAAACCTTCTTGTTGCAACAAGAGTTTTGATGAGAAAAAAATATGTAAAAAAAAAAACTTAAAATTTATCATAAAATATATTCTCAAAACTTTTTCGTAAACTTTATCATGTTGTATGTGAGAATGTACTTACTTGTCTTGCTTGCTTACTAAACCTTAACTTGGGTGATGCTGCTGCAGTTCTCAGTGTGCTCGCCTTTTGGAGTTTTCATGTCAATCATTTATATGATACAAGAAATTAATATTCATCTTTGTGATATCATTTAATACCATATTACATCATCATATATCATTTTTGACAAAACGAAGCACCTTTGAGTCATAAACATGCACTGAAAATAAAGAAACATAAAGATAGAAAACTTGACCTTTAACGACTTGGAGATATTCATCTTAACTTATAAGCATGAATAAAGTATAGAAATTATTCCATAACATAACTAACATATATAAACATCATTAAAAATTTCTTCTCTTAAAATATTAATCAAAAACACCTTTTTCTAATTTTAAAACATTCAAGTAAATCTACCAATTATAAAAACTATCTAACCTTTAAGGGTTCATGACTTTATATTTTTCAATTCATATGCAATTAGAGCATGAAAATTTCCAAGAATAAAGCTAGCATATACCCAGATTTTTCATTAGCCATACAAATTTTATTTGATAATTAAATTAAATAACATATTTAATACCATAAAATTTGCCAACAAAGTTTGGGCAGTGAGCAGTCTTAATTAAAGTTATGTATTAAATTATTTATACCATAAAATAATTTATAAAAATTACTACATATAACAGACACATAAAATAATAAGATATCCAAAATTGAGCTTCAAATAAGTTCGGTGTAATTCAGAACACATGTTCAAATTTAGAGTTAATGTTAACATTAGACATGCTAGATGATAAGCTAGATAACGAACATGTTTCATTCAAACTTTTTAATAAAATCAAATATATATGATATGCTTATGAAATTTTTATGTGGCTTAACATATAAATATAAGTTAAAAAATAACAGATCATGCAAAACATATTTAAGAGTATGATTTATCACCTCATGAATTACATAAAACATATTAGGCAGACATTTATAACCACTGAGTACTTGTCACTCAACGAATTTTATGTTAAAACATAATAAGGATATGACACTAAAACATTACAGACATTTAGTTAATATATCAACAATGATTCATAATTTTTTTAGAATTAAAAGACGCTTTTTGCCTCATAAAACGGACTGTATAAGACATAAATATAGATATGCCAACAATTACAATTTTATGAGCAGTGTTTGATTGAAAACACATAACCCTAAAATTATTTTGAACAAAAATGTATAAAAAATCCCTAACATTCCTAATATATAAATACACATCATATCCAAAAATTACAGAAGAATAAAATCATTTGATTTTAAAACATTACCAGCCACCTTACTTACAAACTGAAAACATTAGAATTCCCTTATCACACTCCATCAACAAAACCTTATTTTCTTGAAATTTTATGATATCATATGAACATAAATGCTTTCAACCATAAAGTAACATTATTATAATCAAAGAATTAGACAAAATAATTTATTTTTCACACAAAAATACATGCATATACTTTCACATTTATAAAAGAACAATTTTCTAACAAAGTTTATCACAAAACAATATATATCAATAATAAGAATTTAAAATCATGAAAACTTTAAAACATACCTTTAATTCTTATGTTTTCTTCAACAAAGATGAATACTTGCA
>LNSY01386864.1:0-11001 GCA_002024485.1 Artocarpus camansi
TTTTTTTTATTGGTTCTCTACATAATTTGTATTCCAAAGGGCCACCTTCCTCACTCCTCAGTACTAGGAACAAGGAGCCTTTGTAATCACCAACAATCAAATTTAGTGCTGTAAGCCGCTATTGATCCCTGTTTTGATTTTTATAAAATCATATGATTGTGAATCTAATATTGTCTGACCAAACATCTCATTACAATTTAATATATATTTACTTAAGAATACATGATCATCTCAATCTTGGCTCAATTGTTCAAAGCCATTCTTTGCTTCTGAGTCTTGTTAGGTACCTTCACCTCAGTGGCAAATCCAATGGCTTGGAGAAGTCTCACAACATACCAAGTCAAGTCTAGTTGCCACCATTCCAAGCCATGTCTTGCTGAGTACTCGAATGCATGGTGGTTGTTGTGCCAACCTTCTCCAAATGCAAGTAATGCCACCCACCTAAACAGATCAAAACATTTATAAGATTTTAGTTTTCTAACCAAATTTTTAGTTTTACAAAGGCTTATATATACACACACACACACACACACACATGTATACATATATTTACATATATAAAGGTGTATAGATATTATGGTACCAATTGTTTCTGGATAGATCACCGGTATTCCATGCTTGCTTCCCCCATACGTGGCAAGCTGAGTTAACCAGCCAAGTGATATGATACACCCATATGACCCTCACACCCTGCAAAGTGCAACGGTCTGAGCTTTGCTCTAACTCCACATCTGCTGTTAATATGTAAAACTGACCACAACCTACACTTTCTATTTTTGAATTACTCTGCCCCTGAACTTTAGGATTATTCTTACTTTGTCCCATAACTCTAAAAATTTCATCCCTTGGATTTTTTTGAATTAGTCCCACTTAATTCCTTCAGTTAAAATTTCTGTCAAAAACAGACAGAAAGAGGGAATTAAGTGTTGTCTCATGGTTTTTATAAATGTTTTGAACATAGATTCTATAAGAATGAGTTAAGTAGGACTAGTTCAATATTTGAATGACAAACTAGGAGTTTTTAATAATTGAGAGAGTAAAATGAGGACCCTAAAGTTTAAAGGTAGAAGTGAGATTGATCCTGTATTTTATTAGCATTGGATTGAATTGAAGAAAAACCACTAAAAACCAAGACTTGATGTGAGAGCCAAAAATCAACTTGAGTTTCCTTCATTCTTTCACCAACCAGTTCGAAGTATAAATTGAGATTCAAAGATCAAGTTGAAGCATTTACTTTCCAAGCATTCAAAATGCGCATAATTCACCTTAGAAAGAAACAACATCAACTATAAAATAAGTAAGGTAGAAGGTCCACAAAGCATATAATAAATCACATCAAATTCATTAAAGAAAGGACAGAGATACATACCATTCCCCACACCAGGAAAGGAAATCCTCCCGCTCCATATAGCAGAACTCCAAGAGCAATTGGGTGAAGAATGTAAGTACTTTGAATAAACTTATAGAATGGCTGCTTCTCTAAATCCGAAACATTGTTTGGTCCTCCACACTACAAATGTTTTTACCCATTTGAATCTTGCACATTTAGTGTAATAAAAGAGAGAAATATTATCAAATATCCATACCCTTTCGATGACAGAATTGGTGTCAAACAGCCAACTCATGTGACTAAACCAGAATCCTTCAGTTGGGCTATGTGGGTCTCGCTCAGAATCACAAAATTGGTGGTGGTACCTGTGAGTGCTCACCCAATCTATTGGATTCCCCTACCAAAATTAATAAAAAGAAAAACCCATTAATAAAAGAAAAAAAAATGCGAAAAATTCATGATCAAAAGAAAAAGTTTTTTCCCCTTGTTTTCTTTGCACACACCTGAAGAGCCAAAACTCCACAATAAGCAAACGAGTATTCAAGCCATTTGGGAAGCTTGAAACTCCGGTGAGAAAGATGCCTGTGAAAGGACAGAGTAATTCCAAAGAGTCCAGTCACAACATACAAAGCCACGGCCACCCAAAAAGCACCCCAATTGAAATGAAAAGGCGCGAAAAGACTGAGCAAATGCATTGCCAAAACAACACCAGCAGTGCCCATATCCAAAGAATTCCATTTCCTTCCCCAAAAGACCCTCCTCGGCCTCTCCACCACCACGTCCGACAGCAGAATTCTTCTCCCACTCACAACCGGCGGCTCCGGTTCGGCCTCCGTGGCGTCTCCCAAAGCCGCACTGCCAATGGCCTTAACTGTTTTATTGGAATTCGCATGGAGATGTGTCAAAAGGTTTGTGCTTTTCAAAACTTTTTCAGGCCTTAACTCATTGATACCGAACTTTGGGAAAATGGGTAGGCGAGAAACTGGCCGGAGAGGAACTACATTGCTTCCATGCCGGTGAGTTGTGCGGCGGAGAGAAAGAGAGAGTTGGGAACTGGGATTGGATGGCCGTGAGGTGACCAGAGCCATGGAAGAGGAAAGAAAGGCTTAATGTGGGAGTTGTCAAGTTGGAAAAACTTGTGTTCGTGTAAATTGTGGTATATAAGCTAGGATTCAGTGGTGGGGCAGATTTTATTTGACATTTTAGTTCTACTTGCGGAAAAGTTTGTGGCTTTTGTAGGAACTGTCAAAAGATATAGGGACAAGGGTGTTGAGATTTGAGATAAGGCAGTCGTTTTTTGCGTTTCTGGGTTGTGTTCAGATTTCCGACCCAATTTGAGTCAGGTGTTGATGCAATAAGATCCAGATATTTTTTATCCTTCTAAATTATATGGTCATTTGGGCATTTTTTTGTCTGTTCACACTTGTATAAAGTTGAGAGATATTTGTGGGGAATTTGTATTTGTGATTGCTTTTTCTTCTTCTCTTTAAACAGGACTTGCCTAGTGGACGGTTAGAGCTCCATTTTCTTTCAGCTTTCCTGTTTGGAGATAGTGTGTGTGATTCATGGCTGCAACAAGTGGGTCAATCTTTGCGTCTTCCGCCCAACCCTCTTCGGCTTTGAGGTCAATCTCTAGCAATAAAGCAAGTCAACCTGTTCCAAGCCCTCTTGGGATGTTTCCTTTTCTTTATGTTTTTCCTTCAATTGCACTTGATTGTTCACCTTTGGAAGAAAAGTAGCCACTTTACGATAAAACCGTTCATTGGTTCTTCTTTGTGTTCCTTGATTTTGAAGGCACGCTTTTTATGTGTTTATTTTCATACACTCACGTTATTTTTGAAGTAATTGTGAAAACGTTGAACTAGATAAGGAGACTTAAAAAAAAATGAATTCTAAACTTGTTTTATTCATTTACTTGCCGTGTAATTTATGGGCAGATTATAAGATTCAAATATGCATACAAGTAGGAAACTAATACTGTTACGGTGGCTAAAGCTTCATATATACATAAGGGCAGAAAACTAACACTATTACAGTAACTTAAGCCTAAAATATTGGCAAATTTAAAAACTAAAAAACCTAAAATATTGGACTGTTATGAACTCTTTGATTTCGCCCTATACCCCCCTCAAGTTGGAGTTGGGATTGAAATGTCAAGAATACCCAACTTAAGCCTAACATATTGGCAAATTTAAAAACTAAAAAACCTAAAATATTGGACTGTTATGAACTCCTTGATTTCGCCTATACCCCCCTCAAGTTGGAGTTGGGATTGAAATGTCAAGAATACCCAACTTGCGAAGTAGTCAGCGATAAGCGTCGCCTCCCAGTGCTTTGGTAAAAGGTCTGCCAATTGGTCGCTTGAACATAGAAAGGAAGGAGCAATGAGACCTGCTTGAATTTTGTCTCAAACGAAAGGACAATCAATTTCAATATGTTTGGTACATTCGTGAGAGACAGGGTTTCGACAATATGAAAAGCAGTTGGCTATCACAATGAATTGGAATTGGTTGTGGATGATTGAAACCAAGATTCGAAAGAAGATATTTTAACCATTGCAACTCAGAAGTAAGTGCAACGAGGGAGCGATATTCTGCTTCAGCAGAGGAACGAGAAACTGTTGGTTGTTTCTCGGTCTTCCAAGAAATAGGACTAAAACCTAACATGGTGAAAAAACCAGTGGTGGAATGATGAATAGTAGGACAACTGGCCCAATCAGAGTCAGCATATCTGACTAAAGTAAGAGAACTAGATGCATAAAGGAATAAACCTTTACCAACAAAACCTTTAAGGTAACGAAGACCAGTTGGCAACATCAAGATGAGTGGAATGAGGAAATATTGAATATCGGGTTGTGTTACAGTGAGATATAAAAGGCATCCCACAAGTCAACGATAGATTGTCGGATCAGGAAGGGGAATACCATCTTTTGGGTCGCAAACGAAGATGTTGTTCCATAGGAAAATCAGATAGTCGAGAACCAGTGATACCAGAATCAGATAAGATGTCAAAGAGTATATTTTCATTGACACAAAAAAATTCCTTGTTTTGAAGCGAGATACTTCAATACTTAAAAAATATTGAAGATTGCCAAGATCTTTTATGGAGAAAGATTGAGCAAGAGATTGTTTGATGTTAGAGATGGCATCGTCATTGTTGCCGATGATATCATCAACATAGACGAGAACAAAAATAGAAGTCTGATCACAATTATATGTAAAGAGACTATAGTCTAAGATAGATTGTCAAAATCCTCGACAAATGAGTGTGCTAGAAAAGTTGGAGATCATTGACGAGAAGTTTATTTAAGGCCATAAAGAGATTTATTTAATTTGCAAACACCAGTATCCCTTTTACGATAGAATTCAGGAGGAAGTTTCATATAAACTTCTTCGTTGAGAACGCCTTGGAGAAAAGCATTATTGACATTAAGTTGATGCAAAGACCAATTTTTAATGGCTGCAATGGACAGAAGAAGATGAACAGTGACTAGTTTGGCTATAGGTGCGAAGGTATCATGACAATCAATGCCTTCAACTTGAGTGTAACCTTTGGCGACTGACTAAACCTGCTTTATACCTCTCAAAAGAACCATTGGACCGATATTTAATTTTTTATACCCATTTACAACCAATAGATGATTTTCCTTTAGGAAGGGAACATAGAGACTAAGTGTTATTTGATGTAAGGGCCTAAATTTCTTTGGCCATGGCATTACGCCATTCTTCAGATCTCATTGCTTGAGAATAAGATCGTGGTTCTTGATTTTCAATTATATTAGTCAGAAAAGCATGATGAGACATGCTTAGATGAGACAAAGAAAAATAATTTGCAAGGGGAAAATTGGTTGACGATGAAATATGATTACAAACATAATCCTTAAGATGACCTGGGGGATGACGAATTCGTTGAGGATGAGTGTTAATTATAGGAGCAGGTGCCATTGAAGGACAAATGGTGGAAGGAGTGTCCACAGATTGAGGATTGATTGAGCTATCAATCTGAGAAGATGGGGGAATAGGCACTGGAGAATCATTGGAAGAATTATAGTGGGAACATTTGACGGTGTAGTGGAGTAATCAAAAGTTCCATCATCATTGATTGGAGAAATGGAAATTGAATTACTTAAAGATGAAGATGGAAGATCAGGATATGGAAAAATGGAGTCGTGAAATATGACATCATGGGAAACACTCTAAGCATATTTTTCGAGATAAAAATTTTAAAAACACTCTAAGTATAATTTTTTAAAATTTTTTATTTTTAAAATTTTTTATTTTTAAAATAAAAACACTTTTATCTATTTTAAAAACAATATCAAACGACCCGATAGATTTTTTTTAGTTTTGAAATCATATATATGATATCTCTTTTGAGCGTACTGATAACCAACAAAAATGCCAAGTTTGGCTCGATCATCAAATTTATGTTGAATATTCATATTTTTAGCAAAACGTAAACATATGAAAACTCGAAAAGATAAATATGATGGAACATTAACTTGATGACGTGATTTATATTGAAGAATTGGAATTGGAAGTGTTAGAAAAGTAGTACGTAGCGGAATTTTTAAAAATTTTATACCAGAGTATTTTTAAAACACAAGCTTAGCACGCTATATGCATAAATTATCCAAATCTTACTAACCTTGTTTACCGAAAAGCTCTCACAATCTGTGAACAAAAAGGCGTTCCAAAAGAGCTTTAACCAACTGATCTTCTTTGCTATTCTCTATCCATAATCAGAGTGCATGTGGCGCACATCGTATAGCTTTTCCCTCGTGACTCTCCTAGAAAACCCTAAATTAAGGTTCTTAATCTGTAAACAATAGCTCTCAGGGAGTTTTAGAGACTCACAGATTAGAGTGTTCACTCTTAATTCCTTAATTGATCTAAATAACTTAGTCTCGCTTCCTATTTATAGATGTTGGGCCTAGGGATTAGTTCTTATCAGATAAGGCTTCCAGATTTGAATTAAGATCAATATCTGATAAAATCGAGTCTAAAAAAGCCTAATAAAAAATTGTTCGATTGGTAGGCTAAACTGGTAAATTAGCCTGCCAAACTAACAATAAATGATCCCTACGAATCTTTATTTCCGACTTAAGAATTTTAGAATAAAGCCTCAATTTTAATTCAAATAACCCAATAGAGAAGTTATCTGATTAAAACAGTTGTATCTAGATAATCTCTAGGAAAAAAAATTACTGATAATTTAATAAGTTTATCTTGAATTAATTTATTCAAAATTAATTCAACCGATAAACAGACATGACTTATCTGATCTCAATAATTCAACAGGAATATCTTGAATTAATTTTTCACAAAATTAATTTAACCGATAAACAAACATGAATTATCTAATCTAATCAAATTTCGACCAATTTGATAATTTTACATAAGTCACTAATTTATTAGAAAAACACGTCGTTTTGTTACATGATTTATTATGAGCTAGCAAAAGTGACCAAATGAACCTTTATAGTTAAAGCTCTCGATAATTATGAAACCTAATATCTTAGATATACATTTTATAGTTATCAATTCTAACGCTACTCCACTAAAAGTTTAGAACTGTACTCTTGAACTATATAGAAATACAAAACTCAAATAACTATGTATCCATGACATATCATAATATATTGTATCTCCGTAAGATTATCCATAATCGGCTTAAGGATAAATTTTGTCTTACCTTTCTGATTATTTTTTTTCTTACATTCTATTATCTCAACATTGGAAAACTTGTCATCTAGAGATAATATACTATTTAGTTACATCTATATATTCAAAGAGTTAACCACTCTAGTTTTTTAATTACATAATAACGCATATAAGAGGATATCAACAACTCTTAAAAAGGAGCTATGGATTTTATATCTATAAATAATAAGTCTATGCTATCAAAAGTCATGTCTCTAACGTATCGGTATACGGACTAATATAAATTGTGGATGTCACCCTTTGATACAATAAAAGACAGAAATGAAGATAATGGGCCCATTAATCATCTCAGGATTGAGATACAACACATGTGATTGTCTAAAGTGAATTGATTTGCTAAGACAGAATTATTAATCCAAATTAATTGCACTTGATGTCCCGATCTAATGCATCGTCATTATGACAATGCACCAATTTTTATATTCGCGGAGTCCACTTACGATAGTCAAGACTAATCTTCTCCCATTAGGGATATAAACAACATAACAATCTTTGCATGAATAAAACGTCCAATTGTATTCCTTCGATTGTGGATCTTACAATTTAGACCGTCATATTTACAATCATGTTTTCCGCATAATTTATCCATTATATGCCTGACTCTAAAGGTTTAGACCGATAGTCTCAGGCTTTTGTTTATTTATCATACATTCAATAAACATTAACGTAAAGAGGACAACAATTTAGTATATGTATAAATAAATAAACTCTTTATTGATGAAAATGTCTCCAAAAACATATTACATTTTTATTCCTTAAGGCATACATGTCTAACATGAAGTTTGTCAATAAAAAAAGTAGAAGTGATAATACATTCTCTCCAAAAACAAAGAGGCGAGTTTGCTTGAAATCGGAGAGCTCTAGCAATATTAAGTAAATGCTAATGCTTACATTCTACAATGCCATTTTGTTGAGGGGTTACAACACAACTACGTTGATGAATAATTCCAACCATGTTTGAATTTGTTTAGAAAGATATTCAGAACCATCATCTGAACGAATGATTTGGAGTCGAGGAAGAAAAACATCCCCATTTCTAGAATTGATACGAGTGATTTTTTTATTGAATTGACGATTGATTAGATTTAAAAAAATGGACTAACAAGTTAGAGTTTCAGATTTATGTTTCATTAAATAAATCCAAGTGCACCTTGAATAATCATCAACAATAGTTAGAAAGAAACGTGATCCATTTTTAGAAGGTATAGAGAAAGAACCCCAAATATCAACATGATTTAATTCAAAGCAATGAAAAGAACAAGATATACTTTGAGAAAAAGAAAGACGCGACTGTTTAGCATGCGGACATGCATCACAAACAAAATCTTTATTTGCAACAATATCTGAAGAATTCTTAATTGAGAAATCAAAACGAGACTTAGATGGATGACCAAGGCAAGAATGCCATAAATTAAATTTATAACAATGCTTGAAAGAAAAAGCAGAATTAAAAACTAAATCTGCATCTAGATAGAAAAGACCATTTCGAGCACTACCCCGACCAATCGTCTTCTTCATTGCTCTATCTTGAAACATACATTTAGAAGATGAAAAAATTACACCACAATTTGTTGACTTGGTTAATTGTGAAATAGATAGCAAATTGAATTTAAAAGACGGCATGTGGAAAACATTTGTGAGAGTTAAGTGATGATGAACAATGAACAGTGCCTATGTGTGTCACAGGCACGTGAGAACCATCATGCAATTGAGCTGATATATTTTTATGAACGGTAGAATATGAAGTAAAAAATGAAAGAAATGTGCATATATGGTTAGAAGCAGCTGAATCAATAATTCAACAAGAAGATAAACAAGTAAGAGGTATACCTGCTAAATGGGCTGATGATCCACCAGATTCATCTTCGACAAGAAGTGCAAGAAATTTGTTGTATTGTTCAGGTGTTAACTGACTAGCAAAAGTAGCGGAAGTAGATGATGATGGCCCCGATTTCTTCACCTGCTTATCCGGGAAGCCATGAATCAGGTAACATGTAGCAAGCATATGACCATGTTTATTACAATGTTCACAGAAAGGACGTTGGCGCTTTCTAGAAGGCCGAGATGATGATTTAGACGCATGAAGCCAAGCCACATCAACAATAGGAGCCGTTCGAATATTAAACTCTTGTTGTTTTCTTCTTGACGTACCAAATTATAGATACGATGAATTGAAGGAAGTGGCTCCATCAAGAAGATTTGGCTGCGAACAGTTGAAAAACGATCATGGAGTCCTTGAAGAAACTCCATGGCACGATCTTTATTTTGTTGATCAATAATGCATTTGGCATTACTACAAATACATGGAGGGATAGAGACAGCCGAACTGAGTTCATCCTATGTGTGAAATATAATGAAACAGACATACCTCTCTGCTTGAGGGCAGGAATTGATTGTTTCAAGTAACAGATTTTAGGAGCATTTGACTGAGAAAAACGATCCTTCAAATCTGTCCAGATTTGTGCTGCAGTTTTAGCATATAGGATACTTGGATGGATCTCAGGTGAGACAGAATTTAGAATGCAACTTCCAACCAAATCATTACGTCATTCCCAATTGATAATATCATCTTTCTCCTTTGGAATCAGGAGTGATCCATCAACAAAACCAAGTTTGCTCTTTGCACGAAGCGCCATCGTTACTGCACAACTCCATGATCCATAATTGTATCCTGTCAATAGAGGTGTAAGACGAACAGTAGAAGGACTATCTGAGTGATGAATGGCATAATGATCTGTTTTGATTGGTGTAGATGATGGTGTGGTGTTGGTAGCAAGGTTTTCATTAGACATGGTGAAAAAACAGAGGAAAAAAAATATGAGACTGAAAAAAAATATATCATTTACTGCTCTGATATCATATGAAAACTTTGAACTAGATACAGAGAATAAAAAATGAATTCTAAACTTGTTTCATTCATTTAGTTGCTGTGTAATTTATAGGCAAACTACAAGATTCAATATACATAAAAGTAGGAAACTAATACTGTGACAGTGACTAAAACTTCAGATATACATAAAAGTAGGAAACTAATACTCTGTTACAGTAACTAAAGCCTAAAATATTGATAAAGTTAAAAACTAATAACCTAAAATATTAGATTGTTATGAACATTTTGATTTCGTCCAATAGTAATTTTATCTTTTACTTGGCCGGTTATTGTTGTGAGCAGTACAGTGCTAAATCTGACTGGTTCTTGTGATACGAACCGTGCAAGGAACTGACGCGACCTTAATCAAAATTAATCTCCAAAATCAAAATTTCAAATCGGTTTTGTACGAAACTGCTACCCGATGCCTAACAAGAAGCACAAATCTTGGTATATGAAGACACCACAATCAGCTATGGACGAACTGATTAATAAGTCTATGAACGCCACAAAATTTTCCGATAAGTTCAAATAGTTCATTTAGGAACCGAAGAGAATTAAACCTCAAATTGTGTGTAAAAACTGATTACCATTGAATGAAATTCGTTACAATATATAGTTGTTTTCCCTTTATGAATTTTCAGCTCCTAATTGCCCATGTAATTTCGGGCAAATCAATTACCAGTAAAAAAAACGCCCAATCTAAAGCAAATAAGGTAAGGTCCCTAAATGACTTAAAAGCCTTACAATAATAGAAGTAAAAAACGCATGCTTCTAAAAAGAAAAAGAAACTAGACAATAAATAAATAAATATCTGATTCTTCTGGTCATTTGTCGCCTCAAGTTGGGAAAGTAACTGAAATGAAAAGTAGCTTGATTATTTGCAGCCATATAATTATTCGGTCCTTTCTATAATTTGAATCACGCATTTGTTGGTCTGGATGTCATATGTAATTCTCTCAATGGGCCTCCATGTGATAGCTTGAGCCCAAGATGCTTGAATCAGCCCAATAAGCATTTCTTTGAACTTTTTCACACGAGCTCTCGTAACTGGACCAATGAGAACTTGAATTGGATCT
>LNSY01386885.1:0-11764 GCA_002024485.1 Artocarpus camansi
GAGATTTATACATATATTTATATATATATATATATATATAGAGAGAGAGAGAGAGAGAGACACACACACACACACACATGTTACGTATAATCGGCTCCTATTACTCCTTTTGTATTGTCTGGGTCGGTTAAAGGAGAAGAGCCAAACCCCACATTTTGTATTTTGCTGGTCTCCACAAATGGGAAAATGAGGCCCGGATTTCTGGTTCAAGTAATTTTCTGTTCTTTTCTTTCTTTTTTTTCCCCTCAATTCAATGTTAAGCAAAAGAAGTGGATGATGGACATTCTGCAATCGGCATCAAATCTTGCGCTGCATTTTTTAGGATAAGAGGGATTGTGACCGTCCGATTCCACGAATGTACCCCACTATAGTGGAGGGATATTTTGGCATAAAGTTTTGACATGGGGGATTCTATATAATTGGCTAATATGCATGGTCTTGATGCCTTGTTACATGGAATCAATGGTTATGATTATTTGACCTTACTTCCGCAAAAATAGATCAATTGTGTGGATATTGAAAAAATTAAGCAACATTGTCAATATTTCTAAAACGTCAAATAGCATAAATTCAGTTAGGTTTAAAGGAAAAACAACTTGCTATAAAAAAAATATATTTCTATTCAATAATATTTGATGAGAATATCACGTTATAAACGAAAATAATATTATGAGTCAAAATAACTTTTTAATTTGCTATTTTAGAATTTATCATTCTCGAGATTGTCTGACTATTACATGCTTCCGTATATATCTCGCATGGTGTAGCTAAATTTAACCTGGGCTGAGATTTCGTTATCAAATAGCCTAAAGTTATTATTGATATTTTCAAAGCAGCAATGTTTAATTTGGAAGAAAAACTCATATACTAAGGAGTTGTAAACTCAATTGGAACATCACGTCTCAAATCCGGCACTCTGGACTAATTTGACACCAATATATGATACTTTTCATCCACCACGATTATATTGTGGGTACTCTACGTATTACTTAGTTTGCTTCAATAAAAGACTTGTTACTAACAGTACTAGATTATATTTAGTTAGTGTTACACTAAAGATAATTGAGTGTTATATATATGTAATAACGATCATTTCAATGTTAAATTGATCCCGATGTAAGATATTTTTGTAAAAGTTTATAACAAGATCAAGAGAAGGTAAGTGACATAATTAGAATAATAAATGCTATTAAATAATAGAGAGATAATATAGCTGGAGCGTAACCTAGCTAGCTAGCTAAAATTAATGTCCAATTGAGACTGATTGTGAAAGGGACACGTGCAATACATGTATGATGAGAAGTGACCTTTAACAGACTTCATTTGGATAAACAAATAGATAGCAACCGACGCGTTTTCATTGGATACCATAATTTAACATACAAATACCATCATTAATATTCTACGTTTAACCAACAAAAAAAGAATATACCCAATTAAGTATTTAATCCATTTTGATAGAAATTCTTGATTAGTTAGAACCTTTCAAAAGAATCGATTCTTGTTCGAGAAGATCTAGGGTTTTCCATGAAATTATTTAATTCGCATCAATGAAAGAAAGGTCAATCTTCCACATTTATCATAGCAAGAAATTTCACAAAGATTCCTTCTTAAGGTAGTTAGAGTCCAACAATATTTTCAGAATTGAGGGAACCACATACCCAGAATTACTTGACCCCAGAGTAGCTTGCTTTTTGAACTGATAATACACACACACACATATATATATATATATAAAGATGCGCACATACATTCATATGTATACATACAAGGAAGGAGCCAGAGAAATAATCAGAGGAAGTAGAGACATGGCTGAACTATTG
Organism: Artocarpus camansi; assembly: GCA_002024485.1. NCBI lineage: Eukaryota > Viridiplantae > Streptophyta > Magnoliopsida > Rosales > Moraceae > Artocarpus > Artocarpus camansi. Next base: position 1,824 of record LNSY01386885.1, read on the forward strand.
ATGTGAGAGGGAAATACAATTTTAGGGGGAGCGAAATGTAATTTGTATAAAATTTCATGTACCAAACTAGAAGAAAAAAAGTTTAAAAGATAACAACCTACTCTCATCCGTGTATAGCTCTCCCAGTATACTTATATATGTATATATATTGCCCAACAGTCTATCTGGACATATAGGAATATACATTGTATATAATCGTGGTTTTTCTTTTTCATTCTTATCACTTATTCATCTTTTTGTAACTGTCAATTATATCTACAGTTTATAATTGGTTGGAAATTCGGCAAATCCAGGCAAGGAAAACTACGTCTCAACAAATCGTGCCAGTGCTCCAGTTTAAGAAATAGAGACACTTTTAGTGAAATATATATCTGTGTGCGCGTCAAGAACGGCACTGATAAGGCTGAAAAGATGAAACATGTTTTCAGTTGCGGTCCCAATATCTGCATTGGTAAAGAATGAAGTTGGTCTGCTCCAAACGGAAAGGCCCTCTGCCTCTGGAGATTAGATCAATTATAGGAGATCAAATATATATAGAAAAACAAAGAAATAGGAACTGAGTAGAGAGACACGGCACCTCCCAACTAGGCTGGTAATCATTAAGGGTTTGTTGGTGCGTGGGTTTAGAATAGTATGATTTAGAATTTTATTGTTTAAACTATAGCCTCTAAATTATGTGGTTTAAATAGTGATTTTAAATAAGCATTTAAAATGTAAATATTTGAAACAAGAATAATAGTTTAAAATAATAATTGATGTTTAGAAAACTATAGTTAGGAAGAAAAAATATAATAAGAATAGTTTTATTATAGAAAATAGCTCAAAACTGCACAAACTTAAGGGAGAGACAAAGTTTGAATTTTAAGTATTTTAGTTAGTTTAAAACTGTTTCTATTTTTTAAAACATCTCAATTATTACTCTACTAAATATTAATTTAAACTGTCTCTATGTTTTAAAACCGTCTCTATTGTTTAAAACTTATACAACAAACGGTATATGAGTAACTCAATCGAAATTTCATCCTATTTTATTAAATTAAAAAGAAAATTAAAATAAAGTTTAGAATCCAACCATAAAGATAAACTCAACGTAAGAAAGATATGATAATCAACAACTCTATAAATAAGATATAGAAAACAGTCGAAAATATTTCAGTTTTATGATCTATACATTTAGAATATGCTCTCTAACATGAAGACTATGTAGAAGACTATATGTATCTTTCTTTTCAGAATCATTGTCGCGCTTTTATGCAGCTTATTAAGCTCTGTCAATATGTCCTAGGACTTTGAAAGCACTAATTTCAACATATTTAGTCTTAGTCGCATCATTACTTTGTTGCTTATTCTCATGTTCTTTTCCTGATTTAATGGGAGTGAATACTCTTTTTGCTTCCTCAATTTAATATGCCCAAGAAAAATACTCTACACTATATAATATGTTTTATTTTCTTGAAAGGAATATATATATATATATATACAGCGAGAGAGAGAGAGAGAGCCCGCAGTATCATTGGGCTAACACACATATATACTGGATAACATTTTGACTAGTGTTAATTGCGTTTAATATTTATAACCACTAGTTATCCATCGGAGATATATTAATTAAATTGGAAAAATTATAACTAAAATGCACGAACCTAGCTTTAAATTTTTATAGCAGTACTAATTCTAAAAGAAGTTTTTTTTAGGGAATTCTAATAGAAGATTTGAGAGGGCAAAAAAATTTATTAACTAAATAATTAGTAAATATTATTTATGTAAATATATAATTAGTAGACATTCATTAAAAATATATATGATATTTGGTATTTTATGGGAGTAAATCTGGTAATTAATCGCAGATCTACTAATCTGAATTTATCAGTGCAACTTAGTAGATTTTCTAAAAAAAATTGTCATTTATTTATCTTTCAGATGTAACATAATTTCAAGTTGATGTGGGGAAAACAAGTTGAGAAAAGCTTACATTTCCAATTAGTATATGAGTGCTATTTGTAAACTTTGATGTCTTATTTCAATGTTCATTTATCGATCTACGATTAGAAGGTCAAAATATCTCTATATGAATTATAAAACAATGTGTCTTCTCATTCTTTTTTAACTCCGTGCATGAAAGAGAACGGTAAAAGAACCGCCAAAAGTCGATCGGCTCCTAAAAGATGACCTCATTTAAACCTTGCAAGCTGCAAGGATAAAATCAGGTGAGTGAAACCAAGCAATTAAGGAAAAAAGTGCACGACTTTGGGCCTAAGAAACTCTAGAAAGAAAAAAAAGTAGCAACAACAAACAAGTCCATTTAGAAAACACCTACAGAACTAGCCAACTTGAAACCGCTCTATATCTCCGTGGCATATATTAGAAGCGTTAGAAAGTAGAAAATTCACAACATATGTTCAATCACATTCAAACCTAAGATAATTTGGATCCGTAATATTATATCTTCTATTAGCTGATTTCTTCGGCTCGTGAATTGGGATAAAATCGCTATTAGACCATCTCCAATATAAATATTATATTTGACACTAAAAGATAAAACTGACATATTTTATATCCTATTCTATTTTGGCTTTAATACATAATCTTATTTTGAATGTTGTATCCATTTTAACATAGCTAAATTTAAGCTTTGGATTTCGTGAGAGTATACTTAATAACAAATATTTAAATGCATCAACAATAAGGAATGAAACTATACTATACTTAGCACTACAATAGACACTAAGTTTGGTATATGCAAAATTTAGTATCAAAATTAGTATTATATTGAAGAGTAATTTTTTCGCTCAAATATTAAAATTTACATAAACACACTAATTTAATATTGCATCGAAGATGTTATTACACGCTACATACCTTTCATGACAGAATAAAATCACGAAAAGGATTATAGTATAAACAGCGTAAATATCTCTTTAATTTATTTCCTTTTATTAATTGATAGTGTGTGCGTGTATATAAGAGAACTGACGCATGAAACAATCTGAACTTTTTTTTCCCGACGCACAATAGGGCTCCAAGGTTTTGCCATGAATTATTTAGGAACCAAGTTTATTACCACATGCATTTCACTTACCAAACAAACTATATGCCTTTCTAGCTAACAATACACACATACACACACACACACACACTCATAATACAATGATATTAAGCATATTAATATGTCTCCATTTAGAACACTCCACAGTTTAATCGCGAAAAGACGCTTAACTCACACAAAATGCTATATATATATAAGGTCCAGAAAAAATTACAGCCACCTAGCTAGCTATCCACAATTAGATCTTCAGATTCAAATCACGAATATTGATCAGATATCTTAGTTGTGAAATCCTAGAAGTTCCATTTCATAAAAAAAAAAAAATCTTAGACATTATCTTGTATCCATACAATAATATATATGTAATAAATAACTTAAATAAAAACTGTTAAATATTTTGGACAATACTGATAGTGCGTGCAACTGTTAAACTTTGAATATCTATCCCTAGAACATGTGATTGACTTGAGAAAAACAAAATAAGATAAAATAAAATAAGAAAATGTTTAAGGTTTCTTTTTCTTTCCTTTTTTTTTCCGGTAACAGAAAAATGTTTAACGTTGGTGGTGTAGGAATCTAATTCCCCAATCTAATCAACTTTGCAGAATATTTCTTTTGCTTATTTTCATGCAAAAAGCTTTGGGGTTTGCAGCTTTTTGTCCCCGCTATTATTTTGTTCATTTGCTGTCAACCAACCCTCCCGCATAACACACACAAGAGAAAGTTCACACAACAAAGAGATAACAAAGTAACATCAATTAATATTTAGATCATTTTATAGGTTAAATCTAATGAAAATCACATTAAAAATAAATAAATTATATGTCACTGATAAAATTTGATAAATATGTAATGGCTAAAAAATATACATGTATTGATAACAATCTTTTTTAACCAACAAAAAATTCTCATTTATATTTTCTGTAAGGTGCTCGAGAATCTTAGCTTGAACTAATTGATTCAAAATACTATAGTAATAGAAAATTTTATACTATAACTCATTTTTACTTTACAATATGAAAATAATTATACTGTTTGAGTTCAAACAATTTATATAAACTAATTTTTCAAACACATGCTACAACTCGGCATAAAACAGTAATTGTTTTCAACATAGTGGATAAATAATTTGTTCAAATTCATATCATAACAATTATCTTGTTGAACAAAATGTTGGATCTTTCTCTATCCCCGAGCATATGCCTTGGGAATATTGGCCAATTAAGCCTTAATCAAGTAAGAGGTGTAACTTAAAAATTAATTGATTAAAAGATGATCATGAGTTGATCAAGACTTGAGACAAATGATCTGACTCTAAAGACCGCTTGATCGTGGTCACGTGCTTTAATCTCGAGAAGATTCTAAAATATTTGTTTAAATAAGGCTGTTTAACGTGCCACACCAATGGGCTAGTACATTTTATTCTGAGCTTTTTTTTAGGCAATAAAGATGGTGGTCCATTATATTCTGCGTCATAATTTATGGCGCTTTCACATTTTTGAAGCCAAAAGTGGGAACCACACATGGGTCTTTCTTTGCTAGGTCATGACTTTGTGTTGTGGTCCTACTTTTTTCATTATTATTATCATTCATTGTATTAATTTTGCATATACCATTTTTTTCTTTTTTTTGTCCTTTTTTTTATTACTTTTTTGTGCATGTGTGAATGTGTGCCCTGTTTTAGGAGGTAGTACAACATGGATCTAGTCCTCCATCTTGGGCTTGAAACTCAGAATAGTTTCTAAAGAATTGTACCAACGCTTAAAATTTTAGGGCCCAAAGTGAACCAACCCAAACAACTTTTCTTGGGTCCATTTGGATTATCAAAACAAGTTACGTTTGCCTCCACGTGTTCTAATCTGACCCTAAAATGATTGAGTTGTCGTTGACAATTGACTTTTCTTTTTTTTTTTTTTAACGCTGAGAAGCTTAACCATTCTTGCGAAATCATACCAAGTATGGTCGTGATTTTAAATGAGTGGGGTCCACTAATGGCGCTCTTAAATTATAGAAATTAAGCGGAGAAACAGCCATCCATTTGACATAAATGTTTTTTTTTTAAATAGTAATAATAATAACCAATCTACACTGCAAAAAAGGAATTGGGTCAATATATAATTCAACTATTACATGTTTACATTTTTAAAAACAATACAAGAATGCCTTTATCTCCTCAAAATAAATAAATAAATAAATAACATCGATATAGTTGAGCACTACATCAAATCCAATACCTTAACTTATAAAATTTTTTCTTTTTTGTTTTATTCTTTTTAAATATTTTTTTCTTTTTTGTTGGTAATAAACGCATGCTTTAATTTTCTTATTCATGGTTAAAGATCCAATGACCCTCCTATAATGATGCCGTCGTAAACCATTCGACTATAAACATAGCTAGGTCAAAAGAAAGAGCGAAAAAAAAAAAACTCTAAATTTTCTTTTTAAAAATAGAGGAGCCTTTTATCATTGTTATTTTATTTTTGGCTAATATTGGAGTCTCAATAATACTTTTAAAAATTCAGCATTGTCGGCAATCGAAATTATTGATGTTGCGTATGATAAGATTCATTAGTTTTAAAATAAAAGTATTTTGATTTGACACAATTCCTACGGACCGAAATAAGACTTTATAATGGTTGGGCAAATAAAGCAACAATCTCTTTTCCATGAATCTCTTGAGATGTGCCCCTTTGTGAACATTTTGAAAAAAAAAAAAAGAAGAAAAAGAAAAAGACCTCTGTGAATTCTTAGTTCAACAATGCCCATAATCACAACCATGTCATACCATTATTCATTTGTTGCTTCACGCAAGGCATCAACACTCGCAGACAAGATCTAATCTAAACCCACAAATCAACAAGCAGAATCTCCATTCACTCATCTGATCTTCAAAGCTAAAATATTAACAAGCAAAAAAAATCTTCTTCCAATGATTTATGTCCCTGGTTTTCTCTCAAAACTCTTAAGGCTGTGTTTGTTACATACAAGAAGAGTCGTGTAAAGGCTCCCAATACTGTGTTCGATTTTCGGACATGCCATTCTGAGCCTTGAAACAAAAATCTTATGACGATGGTATTGCATATCCATATACAAAAGGGTGTATTTAGACCAGAGATAATTAGATAAAAGATGCGACTTGAGAATCCATTTGGATTATAGTTCAAACTAAAAAGTTTTGGTTTAAATTAATTTGTTACCGTGTCTTCTCTCATAAAATTTGTATAAAGTTTAGGTTCTATTATTTTGACTCAAATTATACTCTCAAACGAAAATCTCTTAAAATTTAAGAAAAATTACCCCAGCTACATAAATTGTGATCTTCCTAATCTTTTTCTCTATTTCTATATGCACATCCATCTAAGCAGGTATTGCTTTTTCTAAATCAAAACTTGATTTTATCCAACCCTGGACTTTTAAGCCAATGCAACACGAGTTAAGCATTACAACAAAGCCATATTCAATCCAATCTCCTTCTTATTATCTTCTTTAAAACTAAATCCCTTGTAAAATTGAACCCACAAAATTAAAGTCGAGCTCCTTCCAATCATCCTTGTCCCTCATATTTCTCTAACACTTAGGATATTCTCATATAAAGGATTTTTCTAGGTTGTTATCTTCATTTACCCTCCATGAACTATTATTGATTTGTGTATCTTTCCTATTGTTGCCCTGTTGCTCTTTTGTCGTTACTTACTTTTACACATTATTCTCACTTCTTTCGTTATTTTAGCACACGTCAGTTGGAATTTACTTGTCCTAACCATTATTTTTTCATAATAATGTATAATTAATTTGTGAGTCCTACTAATCCTGTTACTAGCAATACCCCAACTCGTAGCAGGACGTCAAAAAGATCCTTTATTTTTAATCATGGTGCAATGGTCTAAACTACACGCCATGAAATGATGGGACAGCTTTCCAGAGTACATTCCAGCTCTTACCATTTCTTAGCGTGGGATTTGAATATCGTCAATTATATATTATTATGTTTTATAAATATCAATCTTGGAGAGTAAAAAGTCGCTACGACCTTTCTTCTCCTTCTCTCCTATTTCTCTCTCCTTCTCTCCCAAAATTCACGGTACAAGGTCAAGGTCAGTGGCCTCGGATCAACAACAAGGCCAAGGCCCACCAGCACAAGCGAAGAGATGAGCTCAAGACGAACGCGTCGCCAAATCTTACCTCACCAGTGATAATTACTTATTCCGTAAGTTGTCCTTATTGTAAGAGTTACTTGTCATAACTAGCGTTCTAATCTTTTCTCTATCTGGGGTCGGTGCCCTCAGGTCAACTACAAGGCCAAGGTCCATAGCACAAGTGAAGAGACGAGCTCAAGATGAGTATGTCGCCAAATCCTACCTTACTAGTGGCAATTAGCTATTCCATAAGTTGTCCCTATCACAAAAGACGGTCGTCGTAGCTAGTGTTCTTGTATTATCTCTATTTAGAGTTATCTCAGTATTTCTATTTTATAACTTATTTTCTTAAGGGGAAAAAAAAAAGAAAAATAGTATCTTTTAAAAATGTTAACAACGAAGCATATTCGCTTAAATCTCCTAACTTTCCAATAAAGTGTTTCTAATGGTCATAAATATTGCTAGATTGTAGATTGATGAGATAGATATAGAAAATGCCACAAAGCTAAGCCTTGAATTTATTTTTCATCACTTATGGTGCGTTTGATTGCAATAGCAGAATACTAATGGTAATGAGAATGGGAATGAAAATAGGAATAGTAATAGTAATAGAATAGAATGGAAAAGAAAGTTGATTCATTTATTTGGTTGTAATCTTAAGAATTCTATGAAATGAAATATGAGTATTTTCATGTTGACAAAATTACCCTATATAATATAACTATGGTATAGAATATAATAATATTATGATAATGGTTAATATACATAATATTATAATGATATTAATAATTATATTTTTATTGTTATAATTCATAAAATATAAAATCACATAAAAGATAATAGTAATCAATTATAATCTAATTATATATTATACTAATATAATGATATACGATACTGTATTTTAATAATTATAATTATATTTGTAATTATACTATCATATTAAATATTAATATGATATTATAATTATATTATTAATATAATACATCATAATTATATTAATAATATAATATATTATGATTATAATATATAATATTATATTATAAAATAATATTATATTATAGATATAATTATGATATTATTAATGTGACGACCCAAGTGTTTCGAGTCGCTACTTAACACTATTCTTTACTTAAATTTACTTACTTATACAAATATGGAATAATTTTTTCTTGAAAACTTTTAACTTATATTAACACTTTTCATAAACACATTTCCGTTCCCAAAAGTATGTACAAGTTTAACTTATATTACATACTATATTAACCATAACAGTTTCCATCAAAATATCATATTTTAAAAACACTTAATATAGTAATAGAGTTTCTCAACAGAGGTCTCCATTCCCATGCCTATGCAAAGCCCAATAGCCATTTACAGCTCAACCATTACATTTATTCCAATCTATTGGCTGGATTTCCAACAACATGAAATAACTAAGTGAGCTATTACTTAGTAAGTCTAAACATAGCCCACAAAATAATTTCCTTATGTGTGCATGATCCATTTATGTTGATTTATGAACTTTAGCATATTTATACCACAATCTTATCTTAAATCAAGGGCCCAAGTGTCCGTACTATATGCACAAGATCATCGTAACACCATGGTCGTATCGTTCTTTACTTGAATATTCTCTCCTTACATTGAGAGACGTGTACAACACTTACTTAACTTTTCTTATCTGGTGAATTATTTTACCAGTTATTATGGTGACATGCTATTTGTGATGCTCAATAACTAAGAATATGTGCATAACTTATGCATTTTATAAAATGGTGTAAATAACATGTTTGAAAATTATTTTGTCCACACTATAGGAAGAGTTTAAAACTTACTTAGATTCCACTTCGTGAATCCAATTTCCCGCTGTCTCATTAATCATTTAAGTATACTGCTTGGGCAATGTCCCATTACTAGTTAACTACTTTATTATCGACCTATATGCTAGTTACAAAACTCAAATGTCGAACACTTATTCTTAAAATTTAATCTCATTATTAGTCGGTTTACTTATAAGTTACATAACATGAGCATTACGTAACTTAATTCCCTCATTTAACATTACATAACATGAGTGTTACGTAACTTAAAATTTCCCGCTAAGGGGCGCTTCCTAGTTCAGACATTTCGAGGTCCATGTAGGTCCTTTTTGCAAAAATGACAATTTTGCTCTTGACAAGTGTTACAAAAATTTTAAACCTATTTTAGTTAAAAACTTGTATTTTCTTGCTTATTTATTACAATGTAGAAAACAAGATATTGGTTTCCTTTTGCAAAAAAATCCAGTTTAACAAAACTTTATTGTTTTAATTCGAAATACAAAAATCTTAACTATTTTGCCCCTAGAACTAAAAACACCATTTATACCATTATATTTGGTTTTTATAAGGATTAAAACTTTCAAAAGTACGTAGGTCAAAATGTTTTTATTTTAAAACTTTTTTCTTTTAAACACCATTTTTAAAATTTTATGATTAAAACTCGTAAATTTTATAACTCATAAACTATGTACAATTTTCACAATCCGTTCACTACCTTTAATAGTTTCATCGAGTTCTTTAACTTTTATATTCCAACTTTCATCAAATTCCAATGTTATAGTAGATTCTTTGGGTAATTTCAAATCTACCAAGTTAAAAAGTCAAAATTTTCAATATAATCTAATTGAGATTTTACAAAATTTTGTTCATGAAAGTCACTTATCTCGCTATTTCTAAAAAATCTTTTGTTTTATCTGAAAAACAATTCAGCCTCTAAGC
>LNSY01386922.1:0-10366 GCA_002024485.1 Artocarpus camansi
GCCTAGCCATATTTTTCTCCCCAAGAGCCATTTCTTTAGGTTTTTTGGCATCGTGGCCGCTTGGAATTTTGGATCAAATCTAGTACTAAAACCCGAGGGGCCAAAGCTATGGCACCAGCTATTTGACATTGCAACATTTGTTGCTATGAAACTAAAGGGCATGATTTTTTGACCCGTAGTGTTGGAATTTTTGAGCCACGGCTCTTCTATGGAAACTTACCTGATTTTTAGGGTCTAAAGAGTTATGAACTTTTTTGTTTCAACTCTAACTTTGGAAGCCCATTAATACATTGTATTAGTCAAATTTTCTTAGTTTAGGAGAGTAGAGATGGGAGCAAAGTTTTGGTGGTGGTTCAAAGAAAATCATCTGTTTCAAAGACTCTTCAACCCCATAATCACTCTTCTTCTTAATCTTTCTTTCTTTTCTTTTCTATATTTTTAGTTCAGTTTTGTTTTTGGTTGAGAGTGATTTCAAAACCTTAGGCGTGGTTATTTGATTAATTGTTAGAATTATTTTCTGACTTTTTTGTTGAAATTGTTTATATTCATATATAGTTATTGCTTATGATTATTTTCTTATTTTATTTTGGTGTACAATTGAATAAGACTTAAGAAGTATTTATTGCTAGATTGAATTCTTGGTCTATAGTTATTTGTTTTTCTTAATCATAAGTAGCAAATTGTATTCAATAATTGCTGGAAGCTTTTGTTTCATTGTAGTGTAGAACATAATCTAGGTTAAATTAATTGAGCTTGTGCATATGCTATTTAAATCAACGTATCTTTTTCATCTTAAAGCTTCTGTTAATTGAATTTAAAGAGCTTATTCTAAGTTATTTAATGAATGAAATTTAATAAAGAGCTTGTTTTATTAAAAAACATAGTAAGAAAAGATTGAGATAGAAGAGCTTCTTATTGTCTATGATAGGTAGTTTCAAAATGAGAATTGGAAATAATATTTGTGATTAATTAATATTTATTGTTTAGTGATAGAGAATGATTCTTTAATCAATTTTATTATCATTGTTTTCCCTTGTTTCATTTTCTTGTGTTTTCTTTAACTTAATAATTTAGTTCTCAATTAGGTTTTATAGTCGATAACTAATTAGCTCCAATTTTCTGCAGGTTTAATTTAGAACTCTCTAAGTTAAGCCTGTCATTCCTTTAATTTCATGGACGACACCTACAACAAAAGTCAACGGAGTCCTGAGGTCTGATGCAAATCACAAAAGTCTCGTAACTTTGAGGGAGCCACATGACAATCTAAATGACCCAACGTTATCTTCAATATTTTGAATCCTGTTATAATACCACTGAAGCTTTGACAACATCGATTGTACTTGAAATAGTCAATGAAGGATCCTTGAGACTGAAACAACATTGCCCTCATGTATACATGAGGAAAAATAAACTTAATCCAACAACCACACACATACTTTAAAGGATCTCTCTTGAGAATCAGCAAGTATGATTAGAACAACATGTTGGTCAACTCATATCATTGTAGGTAGTAGTCTTGATTGACTCGTATTCTCTTTATTTCTCATGGTTTTGTTTGAGTTGATAAGGGATTTAGTCGGTGCAAATTTTGCATGAAAAATAACTTTTGCATGTCAACTCTTTGTAATGGGAAATTCTAATTCATTGTTCTCTCGTTTTTCATATTTGAGCTGTTATATTGACCGTTTGTGTGTTTTTCCTTTGTCCCTGCAGGTTGAGATTTTTTCTCCATGTTTACGCACTTCGATTATCATATTGCAATATTTTCAATGTACATAGGCACTACGACTTATTTGATGGTTAATTGATGTTTCTTTAGTAAGTGTGTTAATGTGGCACTTGGCCGATGGTTGGTTTTGGTTGCAAGGGACAATTTTTGCAGAAATATTTGAACTTCAAATTCAAAAGTTTGACTTCCAAGGCAGTTCTCTTTGTATAAACATACTTTAATATTTTGTCATCAACCTTTAATTCTCATTTGATTCGATCATGTACTGCGCTTAAAATTTCATAGGTTCCCTAACCTCTCTCACTTATTTCTCTGAAATTTACTTTGCATCTTGTTTGCGCCCCAATTAGAGCAAAATTGTTTATTCTCTTATAATTAAGTCCCATATTGCAAAATATGAAAGATCATGTTTTGGGCAAAAAGGAATGATATCGCCGAGTTGTCTCTCCCGAAGAAAAGGTAAGCCATACAAAGACCATTGTTTCAACATTGTTGCCCTCAAACATTCCAGAAACGCTCCCTGATGTAACATCAGGGATGAAGACACATATTATGGGGCATAGTCTTTCAAAACAAGCTAAAATACCAAGGAGCTAATCCGTGAAGATTTTAGAGGCTAATCATTTTGGATTAAACATTCTGTGCCCTCCTTGTATAAAAAGGGAAAGAATACTTATTTTGCTTGGCCAATCGGACTATTATAGTTCACAATATGTTCTATGATGTACTTGATTGTGTGCTGGCAGGACAATAACAATGTAAGGCCGTTTTGATAATAGAGATATCAAGGGGGTGAATGTTAGAGATTGTTGTCAGAATTTTTTATTCCTAAATTTATTTTGTTAGCGTCTAAAATCAGTTAATACTTATAGGTTTAGTCGAATTATGTTTCAGTTTTATCTATTTGCGTTTGTGTGAGGGGAAGTTATAGTGCTAGTTATAGTGGAATTTGAGATTTGATTTCAGATATATTCTTTCTTGTTTGTGCATTGTAACATTTGAGTATTGTCTGCTAGCAGGAAGAGGTTCTTTGTTGTGAATAATTTTGATTTGCATTTAAAGTGAAGATTTTGATAGCTCAAAGCTGATTTAAGATTTGTTCTCGATGAGATTTGACCATGAACTTTTTTAGGATTAGTCTTTGCTTATTTTAAGTAATCGCCGCCTATAATTTACATTTTAAAGCTCAAAAGAAAAAAAAAAAGATACAAAGCATTCAAGAGGCTTATTTTAACCTCTCAAACTTTGTTTTATGTTAATGACCTGTTCATGGAGTTGAAGCTCATGGACTGTTCACTACATTCATTTCGTGTATGCTCGTTGAGTTGGAGGCGAGCGTTTGCTCGAAGAAGTTTATGGGTTCGAGCTATAATTCAAGAATGGTGGAGTGTTTCAATTATCTTTTGTAGCTCTAATTTTAAGTTTATAAAATTGCATCTTTCAAGCTGGTGTGTTTAGTACGTGCATTTTTCTTCTTCTCGTTTTTTCATGTTAAATAATCACATATAGCGTTCATACTTTTTATCTTAATTTTGTTTTTTGTTTTTTTTTTTACTGCTTATTGTGTTTTTTTCTTGCTGCCAAGACAAACAATTGATTAAATTCTATTTTTTTTTATGTAAAATAAGTGAAACAGATTACTTGTTAGGACTCACAAATTAATTAATGTTACTTAATTTTGAAGTAGTTTAATTTTATCGTTAGTCGTCTAAAATAAGATTATATGTGCATATGGATCGATGTGATTGTAAACAGGCGAGGACCATTCTCTTGCCCATGAACTAAAATATATATATATATATATATATCTCATCACTTTTTGGATTTAATTGATGGGTTAGGTTACAAATGCATTTCTTGAGTTAGTTTTGTTTTCCTAAATATGTAACCAAATACTTAATAAAAGAAGAGAGAAAGACTGGTTTTGTTCACTTCCAAATTATTGCGCAGTGCAACTGTTAGTCTTCTAAAAATATTTTAGAAAAAATATACAGAAATGTGGTAAAAGTATGCAATGTATGTGACAAAAATTTCATAAAACTCTATTGTAAAACAACGCTATATATTGCATTAATTTAACGCTTAAAAAATATTTATGATCAATGCTTACTTGGTTAAAGTAAATAGGTTGGAAATCGTCTATAATAATTACATTCTCATATGAAATTACCCCGTTTTTCTCGCCTAGTCATTAGTATTGAACAGATGAACATGTCATGTAGAAGAGATTAGGTCTAACTATTACTCAACTAACTCTTAGTCTCCCATTAATCTCAACACACAAATAAAGCAGGGCTGAAAATGGAAGAACACTTATTCTATTTTTATCTCACCACATGCCCTCTTTTTCTCTCTACACACCTATCATTAGGAAACCTGGTAGAGTTTTTCTAGTCACACCGAGGCTATCAATTGTGGTTTGAATGAATAAAAGAAGCCGTTATTTATAAAGAATGAGATACTCAGTTAATTCTAGAAGTTTTCTTTATTTTAATTAAATATCACATTTTTAATTTAAATAAAAGAGATAAGTTTCTTTTTCCTTATCTGTTTGTGGCATAACACACAGAGAATCTCCGATCTTCGATGTTATAATAATATATATAAACAAAAATAAGCTTCAAGATTTCAATACCTAACATTTTGAGCATGCATAAATTCTAATAAAAAAAATTAATCATAATCAAAAACAACATTGGAATCATATAATAAACGACCAAAATCCACCATCTATAAATTCATCATATGAATAGAAACATAAACAAATATAATTAATGCATAGTACCTACCAATTATATACATACAATTATAGAGAATATATATGTAACACCCCCTTGTAGATGTTACAGATGTTGTTACAGATATCGTGACATTCATTCTTCTTACCATTATCTAAAATAAACTATTTAAATGAAACATAATTTAAAAACATACCCTAGGATCCATGCATATATTTTTTTTGCTTGATTATAAGTATTCTTTAAAAAGTTTATCACACCAAATAATAAAACCACAGTTTAAATAAAACAACACAGCATTTAAAAAATTTGCTTACACAGTTTGGTAGGCCAAACTTCCGACTTCGGCAAGCCGAACTCAACCTACAGTCCAAACTTCAACCACTAGTAGGCCACCCGAGGCTCTCTAAAACAGGGTTTTTAAATTGCTAAGATCGGCAGGCTGATTCAGGGTAATCAACAGGCTAATTCTGACATTGGCAAACCGACCAATAATGATCGGTAGGTTGAGCTACTAATAAAACCAAAATTAAATTTTAAATCAAATCTCAATATTTCAAAGTGCGGTAATAATCATATAAAGTTATAGAAACATAGTTCAAATCTTTAAAACTCTTTAAATAAACATACTCAGATAATAAAACATACTTTGAAAATAAAACATAGTTTATAACTTTAAATTTCTTTTTTGGCGTTCTTCCATTTATAATCCATCATTCTTGGTTCACACGCCCTTCTTTGTCTTCTACCTATTCCACAGTTCTCTTACCCTTATCTACAACATAATGTAAAACTGAATAATTAAAGCTTAGTAAGTACATTTCATATCGCACAACGTAAAACATTTTATAAACATCTTTATGAAACCTCATGTCCATAATCAACATCATCATAATAGTGCACTAGGTACAGTTACATATAGAACATATCTTTCGTTAACATTAACCGTATTAAAACTTTGTTCATTTTATCTTTAGGGGCCCAATTGTTACACTATTATCATCAGTGTAGGCGCACCGCCATGAAAAGAGAGGGGTAGTTAATCCCAAACCAAACATGACATCATAAACATAAACATAACATATCATGGGGTATGCAACACTTATTTAGGTGATACATATATACATATATATATACTTTTGTACTTTGAAATGCATCATTATCAAAACATGCCTATACTTCATATACATTAAACTTTCATAATGAAACATCATATATAATCTTCATGGAATTTATCATAGAACTTTCATGACCATAGATTTCAGCTTTTCATAAGCTTCATCATGTTGCAGGTAAGAATGCACTTACCTGTTTAGGTTGTTAAACCTTTTATTTAGATGACATCACCACTGTCTTAATGTGCTCGCCTCTTGGAGTGTTCATGTCAACCATCCATATACACAAGAAATTAACATTCATCTCCATGATATCATTCAATACCTCACAACATACTCATACGTGCTTCTCTTAAGAACATAATTCAACATAGATTTCATCTATCTTAAAAAAAAACATTTTAGCATAACTACCAATTCAAATATTGTTTGACCCCTGATGAGTTCACAACCCAATATCTCATAATTCATATATAATTCAAGCACCAAACTTGGCAAGGACAAAGTCAACATATATACATAATACCATGATTTTTTTTATATGCCATAAAAATTCCATTTGATATTTAAAACAAGACACAAATTTCATGACACCAAATCTGTCAGCAATAGTTAGATAGTGAACAATCTCAGGTCAAATCCGTTTATTACATTATTGATGTTGTAGAAAAATCTACAAAAATTAACATATATAATGAACACATAAAACTATAACATATCCAAAAATTGGCTTTAAAAAAATAGGAGTAGGTCAAAATACACAATTAAAATCTATAGTAAAACTGATTTTACAAAGGCAGCAAACACCTTTCAAACTAGCATTTAAGAAAAATATCACGAAAATAATTTTGACCTCAAAATGTTTGTGATAATCTATATACATAATAATTTCCTATTACAAAAATTCTTGTGACCAAACAAAATCATTTAGACACAATAAAAAGTTAGAGAAACAAGAGACTCAAAGTTTGCAAATTCACAACGATAAAAACCTAGTTTGAAGAAAGTTTAATAACACACAAAATACACATGATCTTACCACAAATTTTTCTATTTCACAACCTAATATAATCGTGAACATTTCTGCCAAATTTTGTAAAAATCAAAAACACATTTGCCCCTAAACACAAAGACCATACATTTGTGTAACATACTAATCAGCAATCATAGAATACTAAGTGGTAGAGAGAAGAAAATTCATATCTCTTCGTAGACAACAACAAATGACATGAAACTTGAAACAAGATCACATAGTATATACATGAAATCATACTAAAATTTTAAAGCAAACGGAGATTTTTAGACAAAGATATAGTAGTCAGATTATAGGGTGAGAAAGAGTTTCTTACCTGAAAATTTTCTTCTCAAGCTTTCCTTGATTGCACCCAAAAAAAATCCAATCTTTCTTTCAAATATTTGCAAGAGAATTGAGGGAGAGAAGGGAAGAAAAAGTGAAGAAAAGAGAGAAGAGCTGAGAGATTTTCTTTTTTTTTTGAAGGGAAGGAAAAGTATATGTGAAACAAAATGGGAATTTGTAAAAGCATAAAAAAATTAATCTTCTCTGTTATTATTAGAAATTTTCTAACTAAATTCAACGTAAATATGTGTAGGAATGGAGAGAAATGGAGAAAGTTAAATTGATTTAGCTCCACTTATCCTATTTTAATTTTCAAAATAGGAAACCCTCATCAATTATCCAATCATCGAGAAAAGTCAAACATTCTATTTCCTAAAATAAGGAAAAATGCCATAAGTATGCTAATCAATCAAAATTAAATAATCCAATCAAATTAATCATCAACATCATAAATTTTGAGGAGATTTCTGCTGATTGCTCGTTAGCTATCTTTAGCCTACCGACTGCTCAGTTTGGCCTACCGAAGTCATGAGGTTCGACCTACCAATTAAATTCATCGGCCTGTCGTTCCGTAAGGAATAATTCGACCTACCAAACTACCACATACACTAAAATACAACAAAACATTAATTGATAGCTAAATAATTAACAAACATGCAACATAAATGACATGAACATCTAGAGCATATCAATTACATATGACTGTCACCTGTTATCACACTTAAAATAATATAGTCAGTAACATTATATCATATATCATTAGAAAAATACTAAACGTCATTACTCATTTAACATAATCTGTTACATGAGAATTGGTGGGAGTTACAATATATATATACACACACACAAATGATTATCTTATAATCAACGCTTAAATTAATATATTCTATAGCCAGCTCTAATTCCAATAGTTGGTCTTTTAAAATGATTTTAGCAAGAGTGTGCGGAAACATGGTAAAGCTATGGCGCATATATGACAAAAATTTTCATAACACTTTTATAAAACAATACTAGACATTACATTAATTTAAGGATTAATAATATATACAATCAATGCTCACTCAGTTAAGGCTGTTAGGTCAGAAATCATCTATGGGAATTATGTTCTCTATATGAAACCACTGTCTTGCTAACCTATTCCTTAGCACCAAACAAACAAATGTGTGGGTTTATAAAGAAATTAGATTTTCTAACGATCACTCAATTAACTTTTAGTCCCCTATTATACTTAACACATTAGGGAAGCATGGCTAGGAATAGAAGAGCACTACTCTTTCTTTTTTTCTTTTTTACACACCTATCACTGGGAAACCTAGCAGAGTTTTTGCAATCTTTCCAAAAGTCCCATTTGAAGTTGAAATGAATAGAAGAGGCCTCTATTTATAAAAAAATGAGAGATTAGTTAATTCTAGACGCATTGTTTGTTTTAAATTAATTATCACATATTTAATAAAAATAAAAGAGAAAAAATTTTCTTTTCTTATTTGTTTTTGGCACCACGTATAGAGAATTTCTCTATACTTATGGTGCCAATCACTGCATAGAAGGAAAAGGAATAATACATGTTATCCAATTTGATTTGTTTCTATAATTTAAATTTTTAATTTTTTTAAAAAATCATATTTATCAAAATTAGAAACTTCTACAAAAAAAAAAAAAAACTTGGTGAACAAGTTTTGGACTACATAGTAACCCTTCTCTGTGTTTGTATCTGCCATGCATAGTTGTGGGTCCCACTTTGTGTCTTCCAAAAATAATAATTATTTATTTATTATTAAATAATCATATTATTTAATTAGTATAAATTAGATAAATTAATTTATTTCAAGTAATAATTACTTTAAAGTTCCATAATTCTAAATTAATCGTTTAAATCAATAATATGATGGAGGGACTAATAGACTTGTAATTTTAAGTTCCAGTAATACTAATATATTAACTAAACTCTTTAACTAATATATTTTTTTATTAATTTCAATGTTGCTCCATTAGAAACTAAGAATTGCATTCTTGAAATTGTAGATATAATTGCTCATATTTTAAAGTCTTCTATTTGATGCGGTCATTTACATATAAATTGACCGACCACCATAAATATTTTGTAATTAGAGCTAAAATAATCTGTTAACCTATCTAATTATATCTTTATCCTCTAGTAACATTGGTTTTCTAATGAATAATAAATTCACAAACTTAATCATGAATTTGAGGGCTCGTATGGTCTAAAACCCGAATCAATACTCAAGCGAATTATTAATCTATTTCTTGTTAAAGAAAAAATGGATTCTATTTTATAAGATTAACATTCCTACCTATTGATTCATTATGCCTCGAAAATACAAGGAGTATAATTAGATTCTTGAATTCAAACAGAGTGAATCAAAAGATATAATTCTATAAATAAGAGTCTGCTAGTAGCACAAGATTAAGATAATCTTATATATGATCACTGGTTGATGTGAAGAGAACTTTCTATATTCTAACGGGAAAAACATATAATTTTATAAATAGAAGTATGCTAATAACTTAAAATTATGATAATCTTATATATAATCATTAATCAATATGATTATAACTTACTACATTCTAACAGAAATTATTTAATTGTTTATATCACATCATATATGTCCCAATTTTGCTAATCTCATTATATATAGTGCACCTATTTAATGGCTCAATGCATTAATGGTTATGATAAGACCGTTTTATTCTCAATATAAAAGATCTATACTAATAATGTTTAATTAAGTATTCCATACTTTATTTGAATAACTAATTATATATTATTAACCATTCGAATTATTATCCTTAAATATTATTCTCTTGTATATAATACTTATATACAATACTTAACTTTCCATAAATATTTATGAAATTTTAATGATATTCATAAAATATTCAAAATACATGCACATAAATATAATAAAAAATCTACTTTATTTATTTATAAATACATCCTTTACAAAAACATCAATTGCTTTAATAAGGGTGTTTGGCAAGGTGGTTAGAACTGTTTGTTAGAACTTTTTTATTTAGCATATGAGAGCTTTATACTGCAACGATTTTTTTATTGTTACTGTAGTATATAAAAGTTTTATACTATTCATAACTGAGAAAGTAGTTTAAAACAACTGTCAAACACACTTTAAATGTATCTATCCTTATAACAATTGGGCTTACTAGGATCAATCAACTAATGTACGATGTTTGTTCGGGTCAAAAAGTGTATGTCCGATATAACTTCAAGTATAAGGTTGTCCATGTAATAAATCTCGATGAGTCCGAGGTCGATCCCACAGGGAAAAGATATTGTGAAAGTCTAATATACTAATTCTGTTATGTTAGCTAAAGAATCTAAGAATAAAAGTTAATTTTTTTTACAACTTATTTACCGTATTTACATATTTTTTTCCTTTTTCCATTTTTA
>LNSY01386957.1:0-10204 GCA_002024485.1 Artocarpus camansi
ACTTCATCTATTGAAAACATTTAAAAGGGGATGCTTTGCGGACAAAACCCTTTAAAAACATGGCTTTCAAGGAGAAATGATAGAAGTCCTAACGTGATATCTTGCACCGTGACTCAGTACTGTAGTCTTGACCCACTATACGCTAGCTCTATGGAACAACGAACAACCTTAAATGTAAACTAAGCTTTATCAATATCTAACTCAAAGTATTCTACAATACTATGATATTTCATGGTGTCCTATTATGCCACATATGTCCATAAAATCATGCTATAAGGTTTAAATTCTCAATTTGAGTTTAAAACAATGAGTATAAGTGAAAAACAACCATTTTTTGTGGCCGGTCGACTTGCCAAACTCTCTGATCCGACTTATTGAACTACATAGTTCGGCCTATTGGCCATGCTGGATCGGCTTATCGAACTTTTCTAGGTTCGGCCTACCGATGATATGAATTCGGCATGCTGAACTCATGAGTCTGGCTTACCGATGTTCAACATCGGTCTGCAAAACTAAAAAAATTTGAGGACCTGAGACTTTGAATCTCAGCCTCCCCGAGATCAAAATCCCAATCTAAACCTATTTTCTTAATTCTTAAGCATGGGTAATATTTATAAATGGTAGATAACATAATAAAACACATTTAAACATTTTTAAACAAGATTTACAAGGAAAATTTCTAGGAAAACCAAAAATGAGGAAAAAGGAAAAAACTTGATTTGATTCATTTTTCATCAAATCAAGTCTAAATTCTAGATGATTTGAGTTTTACTAACTTAGATTAAGGGTTTCTTAAGCTCACATAACTCATATTACAACATTTGGAAGAAATTGAGGGTTTAGAGAAAAAGTTTGAAATTTGAAAAAAAAAAGTTAAATAAACCTTGTAATTTGAGCTTGAATCCGAATTTGTGGAGGCCAATCCTTGCTTCTAAGCTTCCAATCTTGCTAGAGATTGAGAGCTTTTGCCTAATTTTTGAAATCAAAAAGAGAGAGAGAACATGAGAGGGTGTGGAGGCCAATCCTTGCTTCTAAGCTTCCAATCTTGCTAGAGATTGAGAGCTTTTGCCTAATTTTTGAAATCAAAAAGAGAGAGAGAACATGAGAGGGAACAAGAGGGAGAAAAGGAGACACGAGAGAGAGGGCTGAGAGAGTGGGTGAGGGAAGGAGAGAGAGAGGAAATAAATAGAGGAATAAGAGGTAGCTTTTCTCAGATAAAATCCTATCCTTAGCACATGGTTTTCAAAGAAGGATATATCGAGCATTTGATAAATTGTTTTATTTCAAACATTTAAAATAATAGAATGATTAAAAATAATTAAAAGTAATACTAATTTAAAAATATTACAAAATAGTTAAATTAAGTTCAAACTTATATTATGGCACACTAATTCACCATTTTTATACTAATTACACTGAATTAAAAATTAGGGTGTTATACGGGCTTTCGCCGTCGTTGGATTCAGGGGAATCGACTGCACTGCTACGGGGACATAAGTTTCTTCATCGAGACCACATCTCTTTAGGATTTTGTGCTGGAACTCCAACGATGACTCGTTGAAATTGCCGATGAGGCTCGGGTGCTCCATGAACTTATGTTTCTTGACCTGAAAGTGGGATAGGGGACGATAACAAGAGTAATTGATGAGGTAGAACGATCTACGGTGCGTCATGATGTAGGTAGTGGTGGCAAAAACGACGCCACCGGAGATGACGATGACGCTTACGAGGTTGTACCGGAGGTAGAGCCAGAGTTGGTGGATGTCTTTCAGGTGCATCTGGGAAGCCTCGACAACAAAGACCGCCATGAGAGGGAGCAAACAGAGAGTCAAGGGTGTGTCATCACGTAGTGGTAGCCGAGCTTCACGTGCTTGAGGTTGACGCTTTGTAAGAAATCTGGCAGTATCAATCTCCGATACTAGTGGAATTGCACTCCGCCATTGCCGTTCACCACCAAGCTCATTTTTTTTTGTTTATTTTGCAATCGATGTTAGTGGAGTGTTCTGCAAGGTTCGAGCATTTATAAATGGATTAGAAGACGGTATAATTATAGCTTGGCCTGTTTGGGTTTTAGAAAAGTTGGTGGGAAGTGGGATTTAGAAGAGGTTGATAGTTTAATAATAGCATCATCACGAGGGACCCATAGTATGTTTAAGAGGGCTTTTTAAAAGTTGTTTTTGATATTCTAAATCTAAAAGTTGTTTTTTTTTTGTCAAAGTCATAAAATACAATTTTTTAAAAAAACACTTCTAAAATAAGAAGAATGCCACTATTTTTAAGTGGAGCGGACGTATAATTAACTAGGCTGCCATCACTCATCCTTAAAATATCTTTTCATACCTACTATTGTATTAGTTTAATTTGCTTACTTTCATCTAATCGGTTACTTGCTTTAGGTTTAATTTTCTTCACTACATCCAACAATTAAAAAAAAAAAACACTGCAACAGTTTTCTTTTCCTTTCTTTCTTTAAATGTTCCTGTGTGATAGTGGGTAAAATAACTAGTTAACTGAAAAGTAACTCTATTAGTACAATTAGTACTAATATGTGATTTGGTTTGAACTGCCATTGGCCAAACTTGACATGATTTTTGAAATATTTCTTCAAACTTTTTTTTTTTTTGAATTTAGAGTTAGAGTAATTCAAACTCTTGATCTTTAAGTGAAGTTGAATGTAGCTTTTATCGTTAGGCTATGCCTACAATCATATTTCTTAAATATGTTAACTTTACTATTTTAGCCACTACAAAGTACGATTTCTTTTTTCTTTATAAAATAAAATCTAGACATACATCTCATCATGAAAAAAAGCACTTATATATATAGATCTGGAAACTAATTTCTTTTTTTTTATGATTTTGTATTTATCGTCATACAAGGAGCTAGTGTTTCTTTATTATTAAATATTAAAAGTAAATTATTTACATAAATGTGTTTAAGTTATTTGTTTTCTCTAAATTTGACAAGGCTTAGAGCCTAACCCAAACCCGCACCACACTGAAATAAGCTGATATAGTAAGCATTTATTTTTCAATTGCGGTTAAGAAAAATTCCATTTAACCTCTTTTGCAACGTGGTTAAACTTTTGAAGACTGCTCAAATCGCACTACGTCCTCCTCTACTTTATGAAATATCGGAAGCAGAAACATTTAAGGCTTTGAAATGAAATAGGAATAGTCTGAAATCTTTTGAAAAAGCTTTTGATGAAGGGAGTCACCAACGTAATTGAGATCGTTTGTCCATTTTTCTATTCTACTTGGTTCCTAACCAATTGCATTATGCCATTTTATTTAATGGACTCAAATAGTAATGCATGAAAAAATGAGTTAAAAACATTTGAACCTTTTTAAAATAACATGGGATAATACGATTGGTTAGAGATTATTTTATATACTAAAATTGAACGTGTGATTTGAATCCATCATGAAAACTAGAAAGTATTGGAAATCTGTAATTTTTATGGGTTGTGTTATCAAATATGAAATTACCCGTGAAAAGTATTAGAAAATGGATTATAAAAGGCATGTTGAAAGTATTAGAAAATGGATTATAAAAGGCATGTTGAAATATCATTTTTAGGCTCAATTTTGAGTAGGACTCATTACACGTTAGTGACAGGTCAAGACGGAAACACGCTCTCCTTTATGTTGAGATCAAAATGGTATATTCATATGCTCAATGGGTGAATGAGAAATTGACACCCACAATGCACACATACACATTTGGAATTTGAAAGCTAAAGTGGAAAATTCTCTTGTCTTATATCGAAAAGAAAAGTGAAGCCATGGTTTCCTTTGAACCCTATACAAGGGATCTCATTCTGCTATTCAACACACCAAAATTCAATCTTTTTTATTTTCAAAAATTCTCTAGGTTTCAGTGTGGCAGAGTTCAAGCAGATTTAGTTTGCCCTAGAAGTAGCTTTGACATGCACCTTAGTCCTGGAAGATAGACGCAGATCAACCTCATGTACTTTTCGTGAGAGTTGAATCTGTCTTTTCTGTGATTTTATTGGTTTAGAAGTCATGTTATATTTGTTGTTATTTTCTTTACAGTATTGTTGTTATGCTCTGTGCAGTACTATTGTTGCTGTAATTTTTGTTTAATTAATAATATTATTTCTGTTTCTGTTTATATTTTCAAGAGGCTAACAATCTTAAGGCATATTCCAAAGAGGCGGACAGGTTGTTGGAACTGAAAAAAATTTTATTGTAACAGAAATTGCATTTTATTTCATATTGTTATTGAAACTGTCTATATTTCAATTTTGTGCTTCATGTTCTGCAGTTGTCTTATAGCTAGTTCTTCCATATTACAATTTGTTTATATCAATTATATTTGCTTGTTGCCTTCTTGATCATATATATAAATGTTTTGTGTTATATGCATTAAAGTTTGATTCCTTATTTATATAAAGAAAGTTAGCGTTGGACTATAACAATTATGTTCATTTCCCAAAAATTTGGATAACTTTTGATCATAACAGATTGCTTATTAATTGTTTTGGTTATTAGCTTTGTATTATCATTTAATTGCATATATGTTCTGTCTTTTTGTTTGTTTGCTCAATTTAGTTTAGAATATATATGTTATTTGTGATATTAACTTCTATTTCCCCTTTGCTCATAGTAAATGATTGACTTTTTTTATATATCACATAATTGATTATTTACTTGATTTATATCTATATTGTTGCCTTTTTAGTTATGCCTACATAGGAAAGAAAAAGATTGAGATATGTTTGACTTTTGGTTCGTTATATTTGTTGCTATATATAATTAATAACGACTTGGTTGATTATTATTTTGCTTATACAAAATTGATTTTTTTGGCCTATAAAAATGTTTTGTAAATTAGTGTTGGGAACATTTGTGCGTATGGATAAGTAAAAATCTAGGGAATTTCTATCTAGGAGACTATTTCCTAGCCTAGGAGATACTCCCTCTTACCACGTTGTTCTGTCAAGTAGGTTGGTTTTTAAGAAGACCTTGTTCTACCAATCTTGCCTGAGAACATCCTTAGTGGTTACCATTCACAATGACCATGGAGATGTTGCCAATTATGATTAGAAAAACCATATAATTAACAAAATTGCATAAATTTTGTATTTATATTTTTCCCCTAAAAAAAACCATATAAATTTTTGTCAATTTTGTCAAATTTATGCTCGTAGTTCAATTGGTACTCGAGAAGGATAAGAACCTCTTAAGGGAGGTTTGAGGTTCGAGCCTGAAAGACGTGAAAGAAAAACCCTGAGAGGCCAGAAGTCCCTAGAGGGGACAGTACGAAGGAGTGGGCGGCATGAAAACGATGCACCAATAAGAGCCATAAGTTTGAGGACCCCGTAAGGTGGGTCGTGTGGAGGCTTGAGGTGGGGCCCGCGTCGGATGCCACGTATCAAAGAAGCAAAAATTCCAAGGAAAGTACTTCAATTGTGACAAGATGCGTCACAAGTAGGCGAATTACAGACTGCCAAAGAAGAAAAAAAATAGAGAGGCCAATATAGCTGATGACATTATGCAAAAGATTTCTGATATTAGCCTTTTTATAGTGGTCTTTGAGGTGAACTTGGTCAGGTCTAACCCGAGGGAATGGTGGATTGACACTAGTGCAACTCGACACATCTACCCAGACAAAGGTTTGTTTACTTCCTTCGAATCAATTGAGAATAAGGAGAAGCTGTTCATGGAAAATTTTGCAACTTCTAAGATTAAAGGCCAAGGTAAGATGATCTTAAAGATGACCTCTAGAAAAGAGTTGACTTTGAACAATGTATTATATGCGCTAGAAATCCGAAAGAACTTGGTGTCTGATTTGTAGCCAAATAAGCAGGGTTTTTGTATAGTTTTTAATTCAGAAAAGGTCATTTTGACCAAGAGTAGGATGTTTATTGAGAAGAATTATGTATCTGAGGGGCTTTTTAAACTCAATGTAATGACTGTGAAACTCAAAAATATCAATAAAGCTATTTATTCTTCTATTTACTTGCTTGAGTTTCCAATTTGTGGCAAGTTAAACTAAGATATGTTAATTATGATACTTTGCGGAGACTATTTAACCTAAATCATATTCCAACATTTCAAATAGATTCCAAACACAAGTGTGAGACTTGTGCAAAGGCTAAAATGACAAGGTCATCATTTCAAATTATTCAAAGGAAAATTGAAGCCCTTGATTTAATCCATAATGATGTATGTGATTTGAAATTTGCACAGACAAGGATAACAATAAGTTTTTACTTTTGTCGATGATAGCATGAAATTCTACAACATATATTTGTTAAAAATCAAAGACTAAACTATAGCAAAATTTGGTGTCTGTAAGAAAGAAGTTGAGAATCAACTCGATAGGAAGATTAAGGTAGCGACAAGCGATCAAGGTGGAGAATATGAAGCATTTTTAGGTGAATGTACAACATGGAATTGTTCATGAGATCATGCCACCTTATTTTCCCTAGTCAAATAGAGTGGCTGAACAAAAGAGTCATATCTTAAAGGATATGATGAATACAATATTGATAAGTTTTGGGTTACCTTAAATCATGTTAGGGGAAGACATTCTATCAGTTATTTACCTTTTATATAAAGTGCCTCGAAAGAAATTAGATTAGACCCTATATGAGCTACGAAAAAGAAGATAACCTTTCTACAAATACTTGCGAATGTGGGGGTGTCTTGCCAAGTGTTTGTACTTGCACAAACAAAGGTGAAGATAGGTCCGAAAACTATTGATTGCATCTTTATAGGCTATGTGCATAACATTAGTGCTTATCGGTTTCTGATGCATAAGTCAAAAATCCCAGAGATGCATAGAAACACAATACTAGAATTGAAAAATGCAACGTTTTTTTTACATGTATTTCCATATAGGCCCAAAAAGGAATCAAGTTCGTCTAAATGAATACATGAGACTATGAATGAAGATAGTCAAGACCATGAGCAAGAATTGGACGTTGAAGATAAACCTAGACTCATCAAGAAAACAAGAATAGGACAATCTTTTGGCATAGATTTTCTGACCTATGTGCTAAAAGGTAAACTTCAAAGCTTTAAAGAAACTATGAATTCTTCTAAAGGCCCTTTGTAGAAGGAGGCTATTAAAAGTAAAATTGATTATATTTTACAAAATCATACTTTGGAATTAGTAAATCTTCCTCTAGGTTGTAATCCATTGGGCAAAAAAATGGGATTTTAAAAGGAAAATGAAAGTAGATGGATCAAATAATAAGTACAAGACCAGATTTGTAATCAAAGAATACGAGCAACGAGAAGGCCTAGATTACTTTGACGCATATTCTAGTGTGACGAGAATATCTTCCATAAGGAAGATAATCGCAATTGCTGCTTTGTGAAATCTAGAAATACATCAAAATGGATGTGAAAACAACCTTCTAAATGGAGATTAAATGAATATATCTACATGGAGCAACCTGAGGATTTCTCTGCTCTAAGACAAAAAAGAAATTCTGTAAATTGATAAAATCATTGTATGGCTTAAAGTAAGCACCAAAACAATGACATGAAAAACTTGATAGTGCTATGCTAGCAAATGAATTCAATATAAATGAGTATGACAAATGTGTTTATGTCAAAGACACAAAAAAATGGCTATGTAATTTTGTGTCTTTATGTGGATTACATGCTCATTGTTGGTAGTAATGATAAGATGATCAAATTTACTAAGGATATGTTGAAATTAAGGTTTGACATGAAAAATATGGGACCAGCCAATGTGATATTGGGAATTAAAATTTCAAGAACATCAAATGGCTTTATTCTAAGTCGATCACAATATGTGGACAAGATTCTTGAGAAATTCAACAAGGATGATTCTGGTGTGGCTAGAACACCAATAAACACAAATTTATATTTGTGTAAAAACAAATGTGAGAGTGTCTCTCAAGTACAATACTCTTAAGTGATAAGAAGTCTGAAGTACTTAATGAGTGGTACAAGACTAGACATAGCATATGCAATCAGTAAATTGAGTAGATACACTAGAAATCTAGAAGTTGACTATTGGAAAGCAATAGTTAGAGTATTAAGGTACTTATGGTATACTCATATTTACAGGCTGTAATATACTAGATATCCTGTTGTGCTAGAAAGATATAGTGATGCAAATTAGATATCTAATAGGAAAGACTCAAAGTCAACCAGTGGATATGTGTTCACATTGAGAGGTATAGTTGTATCATGGAAATCCTCAAAACAAAATATTATAGCCAGATTCACAATGGAATTTGAGTTTGTTGTCTTAGATAAATGTAATGAAGAGGCAAAATGGCTACACCATTTCTTAGAGGATATTCCAAGATGGTCGAAGCTTGTGTTAACAATATATATACACTGTGATAGTCAACCTACTATTGGAAGGGCACAAAGCAATATAGACAATAATAAGTCTAGGCACAAACATCCTAGACAAAATATCATTAGGCAATTACTCTCAACTGGGCTTATGTTTATTGACTATGTGATGTCAAAGAATAACATTACGGATCCTCCAACCAAAGGATTAAATAGAGAGTTAGTTGATAAGTCATTAAGGGGAAGAGGACTAAAGCCCATGAAATAATAAGTCAATACAATGAAAACCTAACCTAGATAACTAGAGATCCCAAGATCTAGGCTTAAGGGGATAACCTAATTGTAAAGACTATATGTGATCACTCTGGGGGTTATCCTCTTGTTCATTCATATGATGAAAATAGTGATACCTATAGGGATAAGGTTAAGCTATGCTTTTAATCAGTCTTAGGCATTGGAAACTAAATTTTGAGCAGAGTAATGTAGGATATTTTGGGATAAGAAATCACCTATGTGAGAGAGAAGTTGGTCACTTCAAAGGAGAATTGTTTAGGGCTCAATTCTTCAGTAACTCTTATAGAACTATGGAGATATTTATGACTAAAACGAACATAGCAATGATAACTGAATTGTGTCAAGAAAGATTTCTATGTGAAATGTGTCATCGTTTATACAAATGGAAGAACAGTTCAAGGACATGGCATCTACTAATCAGCCAGTAAAGTAAAGATATTTTCACAAGAGAAGGTTCAAAGAGTGACTCCTACCTATCCTATGTAGGGTCTGATCATTAAACTCTATCACTAGGGTAAAACTTCATTGTTTGTTATGCTACCTCTGTCAATTTTCATTCATGTGGAGATTGTTGAAAAATGGCTTAGAAAAAGCATGTTGAAGTACCATTTTTAGGCTCAATTTTGAGAAATGATGGGTCAAGGAAGAAACGTGTTCTCCTCTACGTAGAGATCAAAACAGTATATTCATATCCTCAAAATGGTAAATAGGTGAATAAGAAATTGACACCCAAAGTGCATACATGCACATGTGGAATTTTATAGTTCAAGTAGAAAATTCTCTTATCACATATCGAAAAGACGGTGAAATAATGGTTTCTCTGAACTTTATATAAGGGAACCCAATCTGCTATTCAGCACACTAAAATTCATAGTGTTTATACTTTTAGAAATTCTTTTTAGAGTCAGGCTAACAAAAAGAAATAAATAAAAAAGATTAAATATAAACAATATAAACAAGGCTTGAGCAAACTACAAACAAAGACCAAACTACTACCAAGTTTAATGTGAGGAGTTTTGTTTGAAATAATTTGTTTATAGGTCCTCACACTTAAGTTATTTAATGTGAGGATTTTTGTTTGTTTTTGTTAAGTGTTTTAATGTGAGGATTTTTGTTTGAAATAATTTGTTTATAGGTCTAGGTATTTTAAAAGTCAAGTAGGACGTTCCCTAAAAAAAGTCACTTTTAAAAGTCAAGGAGGACGTTCCTAATAAATAGGTTTTAGATATTTTAAAAGTCAAATAGGATGTCCCCTAAAAACAGTCAGAATTCAGAATCAAGATATACCTGTCAAAATACACGAGAAATTTCTTTTACTGTTATCTCTTTAGAAATTGATAATTAAATTTTTAATGCAATGCTTTATCCACTTTCCTTAAAAAATGCTCTTTATTCACACTTTGATTCCTTTGACGAACGTGAAATTATTATGTTTTCCATAATTTTCATTGACAAAAAAGATTATTTTGCGGTGCAAACTCCATTACTATGTTTTTTGCTAGTAGATTGGTCAAATCATTTTTATTTTACAGATTTAATAGCTGAAAGACGATACCTACTAGTAGATTATTGTTTTCAATATCCGTTGTAGAAATTCCTAA
>LNSY01387053.1:0-12559 GCA_002024485.1 Artocarpus camansi
AGAAAGGGAAAGAGAAAGGGTAAGTCATGTTAAATATAAAAAAAATGAGTTGTTTGATATGTTTTAAGAGTCGGAGGCTTTGGACATGTGAGTAAATAGTCTTATTGGGAGACTCAGAAAAAAGAAAGAAAAGAAAGGGAATAAGGCTTTTGTGGAAAACTAAGGCATGTGACTTGTTTGATTCAAGTCTTATCTTATATTTATTTATTTATTTATTTTCTTTTTAACCCTTACACATAAAGGACAATTAAGGATGGTCTATCATCACGTTTTGATAAATATACCAAATAAATATAGAAAATTTTTGAAATTCTAGAAATAAGTAGAAATAAATATTGTAAAATAGATTCTAAATGAAACAAATTTTTGATTAACACACCAAAAATTAATTTAATTACCTAAATACCCGTTAGGAAAATAACGAGCGTCACATTTATTCAATCCAAATTACAATTACGAGGCAAATGAAACTTTGCGTTGACTCCAAATATTCTACCACTTCTAAAGTCACCAAGTCTCACCATCTAAACACTAACTTTCATCAGAATGTCCTATCAAGAAATACTTGCCTCATATTGGAATAATCTTGCAACAAACCGGTAAGTGAAAAAAAGAAAATTAGAAAAATTTCGTCAAAAATCAAATAATCAAGATAGAAAGTTTCTTATAGTCCATATAAGCAAAAGGAAATTGGAAACAAACTAAAAACACATTAAAAAGGAAGTTTACTTAAATAAAATCTGTCTAATCTTACTAATGCATTTAAACATTAATATTCGGAAAAAACTTATACTTTAAAAAAGAAGAGCTTTTAAGGACGTTTATGTTGGGGGACCTAAGGAACAAGATATTCCTCAAAATATTGACATCTCCTATACTATTTATCAACAAAAAAAGTTAGATTAACGGGTCAATAAATTAAGAGTTTAAAGACCTAAATATTTAAATTCTTAAAACGAGGACTAACAATACCAACAAATTGAAAGTTTAAAGATATAAATGTCTAAATTCTTAAAATATGAACTAAGGTGCTAATAGATTTAGAATTTAATGACTCTATGTCTAAATTCTTAAAACAAAGACCTAATTGCTAAAGGTTATAAAATTTGGATACTTACGGTGCAAAAATTATTTATTTCAAATAAGTCAAACACTTTTGATGATAAGATGTTAATTAAAATATAGAAACAAAATTCCTAACATAGTTAAAGAGAGTTCAATGCAGTATGGTCCAAAATGATAGTGTTATTTTATAGATTTAAATTGTCAAATTAAAAAATATTAATTTTGATACCTCATAGTTTTAATACTTTTTTTTAGTTTGATACCATGATGTTCAAACAAAAAATTTAATTGCCGAGCCATATAATTTAAAACAACATACATCATTAGATAACTTTGGTATTTTTTTCATGATTAGACAATTATACGTGTAAGTCTTAAAATATAATTAATTAAGAAAAAATAAATTCTTAAAAAATAAAGAAAATAACTATATTAAGAAAATAAATGAAAACAATTTTAGATTCATCTCTCATCACAAACAAAAATTAAGTTTTGCAATAAAGTTTTGAAAAAGCATTAAATCTCAATAAAGTTTTGCAAGAAAATATTAACATACAACTACCAGAATAATATTTTCGTGTTTAAAATTTATTCTAAAAACCGGCGGAGATAACCTACCATAAAAAGTAAATCAAGTTTAGAACTCCGCAGACTAGTTTTCTTGGTTACTAGCTCATTGGGTAAAGGTTGGCCGCCGTGCTTATCCGAAACCAATTAACAATTCATGACAAAGACAAGAGTCAGCTCACCGTTTCAGTCTGTGTACATGTATTTTTTGTATATCTATGGGTGGAGCACTAGAATTTTATTTTATTCTATATATAAAATATATAAAGTTTGGATTAGAATATATATATATATATATATATTTGCTTGTGAGTGGTTTGAGATAATTCATGGGAGTGCAAACATAAGTTTGAGGGTTGTGAACGAAGAAAGGAGTGCAGTACAAGCTTAAAGCCGAATAAAGTCTTATTAATATTTGATGTTCTGATAGTCTAAATTAATAGAAAATGATTTGAAAAATAGACCTATAAAATTTATAAATTTTACTACTTTAAAAGATCTTTTAAAATAAACTTGTTAACATAAACTAATCCCAACGGAGCTGTATAAATGCCAAAGACGTCACACAAGTTGCGGGCGCTTTTTAGTTTTGCAGAGCCACCTTGCCAACTTCAATTATTGCATTACGTGGTAGGCTACCACACTTTTTCTCTTCTGCAGCCAATCACTTTATCTTTTTAATCCATTCATTGCCCACGGTATACACCCTTCCAAAAGTGGTAAAAGCTTCCTGCAATACGGCCTTTTGTGATGTGAATGCCATGTGGCGCAAGGCTGTCAAGCTTGAATAATTTTAATAACTGGGAGCAATCATATCTTAAAAATATACTACCTATAATAGTTTTACCAGTAACATAATCATAAGAAAAAAATAAAAAAGATTTTTTTTTTATTTTTAATAACGGTATAGTTAAAAATGAGTAATTGCGTCAGTAGTACTTGAAGAATTTAAGTATATGACACTTTAATACGTGTTCTTTAAATTTTGACAAAATAACTCATGCGCTGTTTAAATATTTACATTTAATGCATTTTCATTCAAATTTATAAAAAAGCTCATTGAAACTCTCAAGTGCAAGTCCCATGCTTGTTTGATTAATCGCCTGCTTCACTTAGAATAACGGGAATCTGCATTTAGCTTCTTGCTAAACGGCAAAAGAGCTGCTACTGTGGGAGAATCTAAAATGGCCTCGTGAGCCTACCCTAGATGAGTGGCATGTTCGTATCAGACGCTAGTGGTCTCCTGGTCAAACTAGTAGGCGCCCCCCACTTTCCAGTATTATAACTACATAATAGGACTAAACCAATACTGTAGTAGGAAAAATGCCCTTTCTTTAGTGGGCTGGGTAGCGCAGCGCATCTGTTTTGGGTACAGATGTGACGAGCGGTGCTAATTTTGCCACCCGACCCAGCAGGTCAGGGGCGGGTCGGCCATAGGTTTGAATGCTATCACCTTTCTTAATTATATGAACCGACGTACAACTTGAATCAAAATTAATTATATTCAAGGCTTTGATTACAATGCATACAACTTGAATCAACATTAGAGTGTCCATAATTAAGAATCCTAAATAAATTGAACCAACATAGGTCATCTAATTAACTAGTAACATCATCGAGCCTTAAGAAAAATTTCTATATTTAAACTTGTGTCCTTAAATTGATATTGATACTATAAATATCACGTGCAAACCTTAACTAGTTAACTAATATCACTCATTAAACTTGGTTCCTTAATAAACAAGATCTCATATCACCAAATTATAGACACAAAGGCATTTCACCAAATCTCTCAACTCTAAAAGTAACTCTAAGAAGATTTATTCAAAACCAAGGTAAAAATTTCAGTAGTAAAAAACAACTATAATGCAACGATGTTCTAGGACTCCAAAAGTGATAATCAAGGTCACCCAACATGCAAGAAATCTAGACTCAATATATTTTACGTTACTCCTACATGTAATGTTTCAACCCACAACAAAATCAAAACCTATTGCTTATATCTCCATAGGAATATATTGGTCACACAAGCAACAAAATCAAAGGGTAAGGTTAAAATAATTAGACATTATTTCAAGATACATCAGACTTGACATCATCCACATTTACCTAAGGGTCAGGTTGAACGTATTGAAGGAGTCTCAATTCATAATGTTCAGAAGTCACCAATAAAATATCAAGCTACATCGCTATTGAATTAGCCTAACCAAAAAAAGAAGTCAAATTCATGTGGCCTAGTTTAACCTTAAATGATCATACTTGCGAAAATCTTCTTTTTTTTTCTTGTGCAAAAAATAAAATAAAAAAGAACAAAATAAAATAATCCAACCGTTGGCCGCAAGTTGCTAGAAAACTTAAAAACCTAAACGATTATAATCTATACTAATAGACATAAATCTCACAATTTATAAATCTTGCAGACCAATGATTCATCCTTCACTGATGCTTTCAAAAGCATGAATACTCAACCTATTCACCTTTTTTCACTTTATACACAAGGTTTAAACCTAAAAGGTGTTGCCTCAATCTTGTCTTATATAATCTAGAATGTTAAAATCTTAATATTTAACCTTCAGTTATATGATCATTAAGAATTGTTGGAAAACATCTACACTTCACACCAACTGGTTCAGAACTTGCTAAATTTCTATATTGGACAAGACTCAGTGTCTAAGCTTCTAGCTATTATAACCACACATGGAGTACCAGTAGTCATTAGCCTAAAAATTAAATGATGTGATTGTTTTTTAAGGACATTTGATCAATAAAAAATTTAATATTTATTTCATATATCAACTATGTCCTCTTTATGTTCATTTATGTTAAAAGTATGATAAGTAAACAAAAGTCTAACACTGTCAATCTAAACTTATAAGATCATGCATATGACGGACAAATTGTGTAGGAGAATGAATCTTAAGATGATAGTCTGAATATGAAAGATTCGCAATCAAAGGAATAAATTTAAGTACTTTATTCATGTTAAAATTGTTATGATGTTTATATCCCAAATAGAATATGACTTGTCTTAGTCATTGGGGTAAAACTCCACGAGTAGAAATACTGGTATATTGTCATTGTTTACAATATATTAGATCAGGATAAAAGATGAACTGATTAGTTAATAATTTTATTTTGAATAAATCAGTTCACTTTACACAATCACGTATGTTACATTTAAATCCTAAAATAAATCAATGTCGTGTTCATAACTTGTGTATTTTGATATACCAAAGAGTGATATAATAAATTATATGAAGTTAAGCATATCGGTATATTGGAGACATGGCTTTTGAATGACGTAGAATCATTATTCATAGATATAAAATCTATAGCTCTTTTGTAGAGTCAATGACATTCTTTTATAGGCATTATCTTGTAATTGAAAACTAAAGTGCCCAACCATTTAGATACATATGTATAAACGAATGTTATACTATTCATATTGGTTATGAATAGTAAATATTTTAATAGTGAGATAATAGAACATTAGATAAATATAATTGAGAAGGTAAAACGAAATTTATTCTTAAGCCGATTATGAATATTTTATGAAGATGTTACACATTATAATTTATCAAGGACGATTAATTAATTGAAGTTTTATAATTTATATAAAGTTCGAGAGCGCAACTTTAAGCTTTTAGTGGAATAGCTTTAAAGTTGATAATTGTAAATGCACATATCAAGGATAGATTATTTTATAATTATAGGAGCTTGATCTATATATGTCCATTGAATCCTCTTTGCTAGTTAATATATTTTCCTACAATAATACGACGTGATTTTCTGATATATTGAAATTGGTTAAAATTCGATCAATTGGATTTAATAATTTATGATTAGTTTATTGGTTGAATTAATTTTATGACTTAATTCAAAATAAACATGTTGAATTATTTATAATATATTTTATTTGAATATGAGATTATCTATATATGATTGTTTTAATCAGATAACTTTTTTATTAGGTTATTTGAATTAAAATTGAGGCTCTATGAAAGATACCTAAGACAAATAAAGTAGGTATTATCCAACCAGTTCAATTGATAGATTGGGTGGCTCTTTGGGAGCTAGAAAATGGACCAGACCTAGTGTAGGCTGGTCAACCAGCCTCTGCCATGTCACCAATCTGTGTCTCACGTGGTTAAGCTGTCAGAAGTTGATCTAAACTTGAATTTTTAAGCTTAATCTGATAAAAATGAGTCCTAACCTTATTACTATAAATACAAAACATTTTCCTCTAGTTAAACATCATAAGTCGAGTCATTTGAGAGGTTTGGAGAGAGATTACTAGAGGGAGACATTTTGTCACTCTAAAAAATTGTTGTTCAATATCTAGAACAATAACTCTTGTTGTTCTCTTGTGATAGTAAGGAGTAGTTATCGAGGAAGAATCAATCGATGTGTGCCCACTTACATTCCGGTCGTCGAATGAGAATAGCAAAGATGCTCTTCTGAGCACGATTCTCAATGGCAATTTTGTCATATGATTTCCCGTCAAAAGTGCGGTTCTAATTTTATAACATACAAGAAGATCTTTTATTAATTTATCGCATATAGTATGTCTAACTCGTTTATGGAAAAGAGTTTATTTATAAAAAAAAATTTAAAATTTGTTGTGTGCTCCTTTTCCAACATGAGAATCCTTCATTCTACATTCCTCTATAACAATGTCCCTATAGTCAATTCTTAATTAAACACGGAAAGCATTGTACCACATAATGTCAACTATTCAGCAGTTAATTATGTCATCAATTTTTTTTAGCAACCTAAAATCTCAATCATTTATAACCTTTCAGCATTATTCATATTACCTAAATTCTATCCCTCCAAATAAGACAAAGTTTCTCCAAGGTTTCTTTCATGATGACAAAGAATGGTGACAATATCTAAATGATCTAAACAACATCAAGATTCATGTCTACATGTAACATTGTTGTATAATACCCACGAACTTATTAATTTCCTAGTTCAAAGATTCATAAGCTTGAAGTTCTCTTCACTTAACCAAAACTAAACTAATGACATAGGACATTCCCCCTCATGCAAAGCAACCAAGAATATGTAAAATCAAAATCATAATGAACAAATATTAAAATAAAATATCCACTTAACGGGCTTTGTCTAATGTCACAATGCAATAAGAAATTAATATATACTCTTGAGAATAAACAACAAAAAGAAAGAATGCACTAACTACAAATCCCATGCCAAAGTTCTTCTAACATTTATCAGCACTTTTTCAACTATTCAAAAATACAAAATTTTCTAAACAACAAAATTTTAAGAAAATCGTCTATATTTTAACGAAGACCAAAATCATTGAATAACAATAATAGACACTAATGATTACAAGACCCAAAGTCTAAAAATGAACCTTTGGCTTCTCAAATGTAAATGGAACACCAAGCAGATAAGAATGCAAAGTCTAACAAAATCTAAAAAATGACTTAGCTCATCCTTATGCACCAAAATAACCAATAACATAACTCACATGTAAGAGAAACAATATGTACAGAAACTTGTCTCCTTTAAAAACTACATGGGGGTCCAAACTTTAAATAAAATTTTAATAGAATAGATATTGTGCTATATAACATCAACAATGTAATATGATGAGAGAAGAATGATGTCGGATAAGAAAACTAGCTTAAACACAAAATACTTTTAAGAAAAAATTGAAACAAAAAGAGAGCATAGATAAACTTAGAAATCAAAAATTACAAGGGACAAGACTTAGGTTAGCCTAACTGCTTGGTGCATGGAGTCCACAACCCCAATGATACAAGTTCCCAGCATTTCTAAGCCAAATTAAATAATAAGGTACATCTCATGAAAAAGTTTAATTTGAAGATAACAAAAACCACACTAGTAGCAATACATATTAATAAGTTTAGTATGATCGTCAATCAATTTTTCATTGAAATTGATTTTGAAGAAAAGGTACATGCCCTTATTGTTTTGGTGTCCTTGCTAAATAGATGAGAGTATATACTTAGCAACTCTAGAGGTAAGGAAAATTTGAAATTCAGTGGACATGAGGGATCAAATTCTTATAGAGGAGATTTACAGAAAAGATTTTAGTGAAACGTCGACATCTACATCGAGTTCTGCCCTAATGTCGACATTAGGGGTAGAATGTTTTAGAAGAAATCCAACGACAATGGCTGAGGAAGGTCAAGGAATAGTGATGGCAAGTTTAGGTTCGCGAGGAACATGGAATATTGGAACTATAGTAGAACTGGTCATTTTAAGAAGAACTGTAGAGTGTTGAAGAAGAATGATGACAACAGAAAGGAACCAGCAAACATGGTCACTAATGAGGTACAAGATGCTTTACTTTTGTCGGTTGATAGTCTTGTTGCTTCTTAGATTTTGGATTCTAGAGCATCTTTTCATACTACTGCACATATCTTACAAATGGAGAACCTCTGGATATTGTTGGAATTGGCAATGTCAAACTAAAATTGGAAAACAGGTCAGCTTGAAAGATTCACAAGATAAGACACATGCCAAAAATGATGCATAATTTGATTTTGGTGGGGTAACTTGATGACAAAGGTCATACTGCAACTTTTAATAATGATGTTTAGGTAGCCACGAAGTAAGCCATGGTTATGGCTAGAGGAAGTAAAACTAGAACTCTTTACATAACTTCCAATTGCAAAGATACAATTGCAAAGATACAATTGCAATTGTAGATTTCATTGCAAATTCTGATTTATAGCATTGCAGGCTTGGGCACAAAAATGAGAAGGGAACAAAGGTACTTCATTCCAAAGGAAAGCTACCTAGATTGAAATCTATAGAGCACAGATTATGTGAAGGTTTTATCTTTGGGAAGCGAAAAAGGATTAGCTTCTCTAGAGCAGGTAGGGAGCCGAAAGCAAAAAAACTAGAGTTGGTGCAATCAAATGTGTGGGGGCCTTCTACCATCACTACCCTTAAGGCTCCAATTATTATGTGACAATCATCGATGACTCAAGTAGAAAGATATGGTTCTATTTCTTGAAGAACAAATGTTGTGTTTGATGTTTTCAAAAGTTGGAAAGCTATGGTAGAGAATGAGATAGGTTTGAAAGTAAAGTGCTTGCAGTTAGATAATGGAGAAGAATATGTAGATAAAGATTTCAAAAGGTATTGAATGGATAATAGCATCAAGATGAAGAAAACTATTCTAGGTTAACCTCAAAACGATGTGATTGAAAGGATGAATACGAACTTGAATGAGCGTGCCAGGAGCATGAGATTAGATGTTACCAAAGATGTTTTGGGCCAAAGTGGTTAGCACCGTCACCTATTTGATCAATAGGGATCCCTCAACACCATTGGATTACAAAATTCCGGGGGAGGTTTGGAGAGATAAAGTGGTAAATCTTTCTTTTTTGAAAGTGTTTGGATGTCTTTCTTATGTTCATATTGATTCTATTGCTAGAAGTAAACTTGATACAAAATCGAAGCTTTCTTTATTTATTGGCTATCGTGATACCAAGTTTAGTTATCATATCTAAGATGATCAAAATCAAAAGGTTGTCAGGAGTAAAGACATGACTTTTAACGAAGGAGTCTTGTATAAGGACAAATTGACAATAGTCTCAGAGCACAAGTACAAAAGTAAAGGAGTCCAAGATGATTTCTTTGAAACATCTTTCGGTAGTTAAAACACAAAATAAAGATTAAGAGAATATAGCCCTAAAAGAGCATCAAGATACTCCTTTACTCTAGTCAGGCCACCATAGAGGTATTCCTCATCATTGCACTATATTTTGTTGCCCGAAAATGGTGAATTGAAGAGCTATAATGAAGCAGTGCAAGTTGATGATTTAATTAACTAGAAGTTGGCCATTAAGGATGAGATGGATTCTTTCATTTCCAATCATACATGGCAATTGTTAGAGTTACCAAAGGGGAAAAAAAGCCTTGCATAATAAATGGGTGTACTAGATTAAAGACAAACATGATGGTTGCAAGTGGTACAAGGCCATGTTAATTGTAAAAAGATTCCAACCAAAAGAAGGGATAGACTACACAGAGATTTTTTCTCCATTGATGAAATTGACCACAATAAAAATGGTACTTGGGTTAGTAGCATAGGAGGACCTATATTTGGAGTAGTAAGATGTTAAAACTATCTTTCTTTATGGTGATTTAGAGGAAGAGATCTACA
This sequence comes from Artocarpus camansi, assembly GCA_002024485.1. NCBI lineage: Eukaryota > Viridiplantae > Streptophyta > Magnoliopsida > Rosales > Moraceae > Artocarpus > Artocarpus camansi. The sequence goes on from LNSY01387053.1 coordinate 9,803, forward strand.
TGATGCAACTATGGTGATTTGAAGTGCAGGGTAAGGAGAAAATGGTGTGTAAACTTCAAAAGAGCTTGTATGGTCTCAAACAAGCTCCTAGGTAGTGGTACAAGAAGTTTGATAGCTTTATGTATAGTAATGGATTCCCGAGGTATCAAGCAGATCATTGTTACTATATGAAAAAACTTGGTGACTCCTATATCATTTTATTGCTATATGTCAATGAAATGTTGATTGCAAAAGCAAACAAACAAGAGATTGACAAGTTAAAAGAGGAGTTTTGAAACAAGTTTTCTATAAAGGATTTGGATGCTATAAAGCAATCCTTGGGATAAGGATTACAACAGACAATGGTGTCTTGAAGCTGTCACATAAGGAATATGTGAAGAATGTGTTAAGTAAGATCAACATGGAGATGCAAAACCAGTAAGAACACCTTTGGCTAGTTAATTCAAACCATCCAAAGGGCAGTCACCTTCTATAGAGTAAGAGCGAGCCTGTATGGTTAAGACACTTTATGCATCTGTTATATGTAGTCTTATGTATGCCATGGTGTGTAACAGACCAAACATTACACATGCAATAGGAGTTGTGGGTGGGTACATGAGCAATCTAAATAAGCAACATTGGGAAGCAATGAAGCGGATTCTCGGGTATTTGAGAGGTATTGTAGATTTAGCTTTGTGTTTCAAGAAGTTAGACTTCAAGTTACAGGGTTATATGAATGCTAATATGGCTGGAGATATTGATGGTAGAAAGAGTACTACCAAGTATGTGTATACATTGGGTGGTATGACAGTTAGTTAAGTTTCAAAGCTGTAAAAGATCATTGCTCTATCCACCACTAAAGTAAAGTATGTTGCTGTGATTGAAGCACACAAGGAGATGGTATGATTACAATCGTTCTTAAAAGAACTAGGTCATTGTAAATGTTAGATCTACAATCAAATATAGAAAAAATTTAGTCTAGGTTAATATGTTCAGTGTAATAGATTTGGGCCCTCAAATCACCGTTATATGAATTTGTTAACTTCAAAGGAAACCAGTTAATCTGATTACAAAAAAGATCAATAGATTTAATTGAAATGAAATAAATTAACATTGAAGGAATAAAGATATTACACGTAGATTCTTACAATGGTTCACTATGTTAAAAGAGCTACGTTCAGTGTTTTTCACTATTGTATGAGTTCAGAGTACAAATTACAAAGGTGTAAAAAGAAAAAATAAATTCGACAAAGTTTTTGTATATTGTGTTTTTTTCATATGTACCATTGAAGACGATATCTCCTTATATAGAGAATAAGGAGAGTCGTGACTTCTAACCGACTAGCTGAATAGAGTAATAACGCTAAAGGTAACAGCAGTAGTAGGACACGAGTCAGTCCACGAAAGGCTGCAAGAATCATTCTCTCCCCATGCTCCAGTTTATAGTTGGACATGCTAATAACCATCAGTTCATGTTGATTGATCCCATTGAACAAATACTTGGGAAACAAACCTGGACACAACATATCGTTATTTGCATACATATCGATTATACCCAAGATCAAACCGATTGATCCAATCGAAGTCTGAACAACATTTTACATGTTCTTATGTCGAACAATGGAGTCGCTTCATTCTATTCGACTCGAGCTAATCGCAACAATGGGCTGTCATTTTAGGCCTTTAGACTATTTGGGCCTGACTAAATTTTACCCTATAGTCATAAGTAAGGGGAAAAAGTGTGTTGTATTATGATAGTTAGAACTATTTATTTTGCTAAGAATCGTGTATATCATACTAAAACAAAGTATACACAGGTTCGTTATCACTTCATCATGTAGGCTTTGAAGGATGGAGTCTTAGCGCTTGAGAAGATTCATGGAAGCCTAGATCCAACTGATATGTTGAGAAAGACTATTCCGATCAAGAATTGCAATTGCGTGCAACTTTAGTTGGACTTATCTCTTGAGCATCAAGAAGTGGAGGCTGCTGTAGGGTGGAGTTATTGGATGGTGAATTAGTCTCCAAGTGGACAATTGTTAAAAAGTTTGCAGCCTAATTCTATGTTTTTTTGAAATATCACCCTAGTGTAAGGAGAGGCGTGCAGCCATTGTAGGATGGAACCACAAGCGAGAGTGCAAACAAGCACCGTGGCTACACGTGGAGCATAATAAAATCGTAGTGCAGACATAATTCTATACGACCGCGCCAGTTAAACCACACATCTGGGATGCCTAACGTGAAAAACTGGTTTTTTGATGGTTTCTTGTTTCCCAATTCTTATAAGTCTATAAATAGAACTTGGTAAGGGCTTATTTTGTTTATCTTAGAAAATTAGAGTGAGAGGCTAGAGAAAAAATTCTTGAGAACAAGAGTGTAATTTTTCTCTTATAAACTTCTTCATCATTATAGTGAATTATTTTACAATTACTAAAAATAAGCGTAACTCTCACATTGAAGGTGAACCATTATAAATTTTATATTTCTTATTTTTTTTATTTACATATTTTTCGTTAACGGTAGAATTAGGCTTTCTAATTCGCAACATATATATAGTATTTTAAACTAGACTATTAGTATACAAATTATGTCTATTGAATTATGTATTTTAAACTATACTTTTAGTATACGAATGAAGTCAATTGAATCTTTGATTTAAGATACATAGTATTGTGTTGACATCGCAGATTTAACTTTCAAACAGTATTGTATACTCTACGACTTAGTGGTAAATAGTATCTTATGAACTTTTGGACTGTTTTTTTTTTTTTTTTTTTT
>LNSY01387085.1:0-13055 GCA_002024485.1 Artocarpus camansi
AAAAAAAAAGTTAAAGAACCACATTGTAAAAAAAAAAAAATGTCAAAAACCGTTTTGTTTTCCTCGCAGAGGTAATGAAGAGACGCGGTTCAGATCTCGGTTAGAAATATGCCTCTCACTTTCACGATCAATCAGGTTTCTACCACTGCCGACGAGATTTCAAATTCTAGTTTTGATCTACGCAACCAAAAACCTGCCTGATAAAAATTCTGTGGTTCCTAGTTGTGTTGAACAAATTCTACTGGTAGCATGATGAAATGAAGACTAAATCGTTTGTTTGATGCGACGGACAACAACCGCACGAGGATCCGGAGTGAATAGCCGCTTCGCTTGTCATCAAGCATTGGACCAACCATAATAATTCCCCTCGTAAAGTGGAACTCGTGCGTGGCCTAAGCACCATCCATGGTCTGCAACAACCACACTTCTTGACTTTTTCACTGATTGCTTTAAGCAAATTAAAATCGTTTTCCAGCACCCTTAGATCTACGACTCTCACATTGGAAAAGAACCAACCCCACTTGTGATAAATAATTGTTGTAAATTTAAGCCATAAAATTCTTTGATTTTGATGTTGAAAGTTGCTGTGATTGTTAGAAATTATTACTTTAATTATTTTTGAAACTACCCTCCACTATGAAGATAGATGTTTCCTTGTAAAGTACGATGCAACATTTTATGTCAAGCGATTCTTTAATCATATGATTTTTGACAAGCTCATGTGATGTGATGTTTGATAAGCTCGCGTTATACAATATAGCGTTGGGGATTATTAATATGGGTTTGATCACTTTAATCCATAGAGACTTTACACAATATGGTGTTTGGAATTATTAACGTGAGTTTGATCGGTTCAAACCATATAGACAGTCTAACTTTCCCATCCCCCTGTTTGACCATTCTTTATACCAAAAACAATTTCCTTTTTCTTTTTTTTTAATAAACTATAGTTTTTTAAACACCAATATTATTTTTTGTTTTAAAATTAATATGATATTTTATTTTTATTTTAATCACCGATACAAAACTAATACAAAATCACTGTTTAAAAAACTCTCGGTTCAAACTATAGAGTTCTAAACTACAACATTCCTATAGAGTTCTAAACTACAACATTCTGAACCCATGTATCAAAAAAAACCCTAAATCTCAAGCATAACTACTTTGATTTGGAGATCAACAATACCAACTCCCAAGTTCGAAAGTATAAAAGACAACTTTTCTGTTGGGTCTAACGAATTGCGTTTTGCGAAGTAAACTTGAAATAGTGCGAAATAAATTCAATTAAGTCCATTGCAAGACATTTTGGCAAAATAAATTCAGATAGTTTAAGAAATTTGGTTTCACTCGGAAACGTCTTTTCACAGAAATGAACATATAACCGACGACTTTCATGTCTTAAGCAATCTCAAAACTTTACCACAAGCCATATATATAAATGATTTAATTAAGGATAAAAAAAATCAGAATAATTTACCCGGACCACTTCAAAATTGTTCAGTTGGATTCGGAACCACCCACCAAAAAATGTTACCCTTTTCAACTGTGGGTCCCTCAAGATAACTTTCTAACCAACAATATCTTGAACGGGAGATTAAAATATAAAGATTACTTTAAAGATAGTTGAGTAGTACAGAAGTCCAGATTGTAGACCACTTAATTCAAAACAGAAAGAAAACTAAAGCATAAAAGTGTCTCCCAAAATGCTGAAACTGCCTAATAATAGGAACTCACCAAGCAAATAAACAAAAAGAAAAATTAGCATGAATGCTCACTCGTCCTCCTGGCTACGCAACCTGGCCAGTTTGTTGGTAACAACAATATCCAACTGTGCAGCTCGCTCGACGATCTCCTTTCGCTTCTTAGTTGAGACATTGTGAGCTATCTCAGCACAGTAAGTCCTGAAATAATGTAAGAAACCAAAACGGATTGGTGAAAAGTTCAAAGAGTCACGGACGAAAGAGAAGCGTCCCACATCATACTTTATATGAAATGTTTACCTGTTGTGCATCATCAGAACTTCAAGCTCCTTGACATTGTGCACGACAAACTTCTTAAACCCGTTGGGGAGGTAGTGGCGGGTTTTCTTGTCTGAGCCATAACCAATGTTGGGCATCAAAGTACATCCTTTGAACTTTCTCCTCACACGGGAATCAATACCCTTGGGCCTTCTCCAGCTAGGCTGCATCAGAAAAGAACATGATGTTCAGTATAAATTGACTTGCAAGTCACAACATAGAAGAGAAAATTGTGAACTATAAAAGGCAAAACCATGGCAAGCATCTAAAATAATATCTGATAGCGAAGTCAAGATTTCAATCTTCACAATACAAGCTTCTTCCATTTCAGTGTACAGATAGAAGTCTATGGTCATAATGCAGAATTGACGACGATAAAAACAATTTATGACATCAACGTGTGGTCAAAAATATGTTGAACAACACAATGCTTCTTTGACCTCTCAAACTATTAGGTGATTTAGTATGGAATAAAGAAGGTTATTAACCCCAACAAAAAGGAACAGCAATAGAAAATCCATTTGAACTGAAAACCGATGCAAACATTGCTATTTGGGAAAATTTTCTAAACATGTTACTCTGTACTCAGAGAACAGGAAGTCATGATAGGCTACATAAGGTATCTAAACACCTAAAAGAGAAACGACTCAACAACTCATTGAAATCCTTACCTTCCGTGGTCGAGAATTTATGAACAATATGATGCTACTTTCAACCCTCTCGAAATATTAGGTTACTATTATGGATTGAAGAAGATCCTTAATCATAGTAAAAAGGAAACAGCATTTGAAAAACCATTTGAACAACTGAAATCCAAAGTAAACTTTACTATTTGAATTTGAGAAGTCTTTCTTGAAAAGTTATTCCTTACTTGAACAAAAGGAAAACTTGATGGGCTATAGAACATAAAGGGTTCCTCACACCAACTTACATTAGCAATCTTAACGCCCAATGAGAAACAAATCAAGAACTAAGAGAAATCAGTACCTTGACAGAAATCTTTCTGTCACTCTGTGGCCTGATGAACTTCTTGACACGCTTCTTCACAATCTTCTTGGTAAGCAAAGGGACAGCCATTTCGTCTGCAACTAGTAATTAAAAAAGAATGAACCGTTCACAAGTCATGGATCTCTCACTTCCAGATAACAAACAAACAAATCTATACAGTTGAAACTTTCACCTAATTTAAGGTCCTGAATTCCATTACTAATTATAGAAAAATGAGAAAGCTTGGACAAAAATACTTCTAATAAATTGGTTTCCAAATTCGAGACTCCATTGTAATGATTAAGAAACTATTGATTCATCTAAGCTATACATGAAAGTATTTTCCATTTAGACAAACAAACAAACAAACAAAGCCATGAAAAACTTACTCAGCACAGACTAACGACAGTAGAATCGAGAAATTGGAAATACATATTTCACAATGAACGAAAAAAGAATTTACGACTTTACAGAAAATAAACTACCAATTGCGGCAACACAAACCCTAACCCTAATTCTCAGAAATTAGAAATGCAAGGAGAGCATTGGAGAGTAAAAGCGTCGAACCTGTCCGTGACGCAGCGCAGTTTCGTAAACCCTAGTGAGAGCGAGCAAGAGCTGAAAAGCTAGGGTTTCAGGAGGGTATAAATGCAACAGAGAAATGATCAACTGCTCCGCCACCTCAACATATGATGTCGTGCACTTGTCCCATATTGGGCCTAGATGATATGGTGAGAGAGGCCAAAATTCTGAGATAGTAGGGGGCCCAAATCTGAAATGACAGTCGTGTTGGCCCAAGCAAACCGTCTGTTGTAGGACACAAGTAAACTGAGAGTAAATTAAGTGGTATACCACTTTCTTACTACTATTATTGTGTTCTGCCACGTCTTTTTTTCTTCTTTTGATTCATACTATTTTTCTATCAAAAAATACTAAAATATTCTTAGATAACATATGTTAGCCTTAGCCTGACTCTAATTTATAATACTTGTTATTAATTATGTTTTTATACTCTTTAAAAAGGTATATTTTAAAGGAAAACATTAGAATTGAAAAACATTGCTGCTGAAGTAGTATTAACCCATTAACTGAGGCCGTGAGTGCGAGCAAGATGTGATGTCATATACCACTTTTGAATTCTAGTTAGGATCTTATTTTATATCCGTACTGCATAAATCTACCCATAATATTTGATTAAGATCATATCAAAATTAACGGTGTATAAAACAAATAGTTTTTAAGATAAATTTAATGGCTAAAATATACAGCTCAATCGATATTTAATTTTTTCAGGTCTCACTAAAATCTCTTACTAGATTCATCTGTACTATTTTAATGTAATAATTAGGCTCAATTTTTTTTACAAAAATCACCTTTTTGAAATATCTTCCTAGAAGTAATATTCCTCTATTTTACCCGGTGGTATTCCTCTGTTCATCTGTAGGACATAAAACATAATCTTACTTGGCCGCAATGAAATATAGCAGTCATTTTTAACTAAAGAAAACTGCCTCTTTTTCTTTAATTTTAGTATAAAAACTTATCATTCCCGTAAATTGTCTTTTAAGTTTTGTTACCTTTTTTCAAAGGTATTTTTTTGGGGAGAAAACAAAAAAAAACCATGGTTGGGAATAGCATTTTTCAACCGTTAAATTTACAGAAAAAAAAATAATTTTAACTAAATTTAACAGCTTTTAACTAGGCACCGTCTATGGGGTTTCCCTTTTTTTTAAATGAAAGTGGCATTCGTACAATAACTCAAAATGTCAACTAGCACAGAGAGAAACTCATAAGAATAATGGAATAAAATCAAGCAAATAACACCCAAAATAAGTAGTTAAAGCAAAACTAGCTCTTTTGTAAGCTACATTATTCCCATTACAACAGTTGTAGTCCTTTTATCTAGCAAGTACCAACCCAGAAGTCCTTTTTTTCCCCAGTTCATTGCCTTCTCCGTCAGTCATTGAACAGCTATTTTTCTAAGCGCATGACAGACTAATGCCCACAACATAAGTGCAATCACTGCCTTTCTCAAATAATGTCGTCCACCAAGATCTATACGCTACAAACCATACTTTTTGAATTAAAGAAAAACATCATGTTTGGGCCTGTTTTATTTGCCATGACTTCACTCAAGTAAAAGGAATGGGCTAATTTCCCTTGAGCAATTAGCAATTATAGGGGCTAATCCATGCGAATCAACTTTTATGCACTAGGCATCTTGTGGCCGACAAACTAACTTCATGCTTTGGCATAATCATAAAAATAAAAGAGACTACTGCAGATTATAAAACAATTTGAAGGCTCCTAATTAACACGTTAAGTTTAATTAGTACACTATTACAAACACCATTGTGGTTCAAGCCGAGGAAACAACAACTTTTCGTGCTTGGTTCTCGTCGTGTCGAACGCAATCACGGCGAACAGTTTCGTTGCCGGATTCGGGACATTTCTCTGTGCAATAGGAGAACATCATGGGTTAGAAAAACAAACATCATGATCAAAATTCTAAGTCAATCATTCAACATTATTTTTGCTTCCTTAATAGGCTTATATATCCCTGCAATTCTCAGCATGTTGTTTGACTTTCCCAAGTATTATAAAGCATACAGTACTGCATCTGCCAGCAAGCAGCATTAGGGAGTTTGTAAGTCTTAGCTAATTGCTTCGTACACGTTATATTTTGTTAGCATTGAACCCAAAAAAAAAAAAATCATATTTTGTGTTTGAAAGTAGGCACTTATCTTGTAACTTTGAGTAAATCTGTTATTGGCTGATTATAGCTGTAGGATCCTTAAAAATGGCCGTCAAGAAAACAAAAAACTCAGAAATTTAACGTAGTTCAACAATGAATTGAGAACAAAAAACAAGGGATTCATTAGTAAGAAATATCATGAATGAGCGCTATGTTATTACACATTATAAGAAAGAATCTGGTATCATGAATGAACATCATATCATTACATATTGTAAATAAAAATTCTGTAAAGTTAGTCAGGGCTAGAAAATCTCTTAACATCAAGAAATATCCTAATTTCAAAATAAATACGAATAAATCAAAATTACCTTAAAAATAACGATATGTAAAATGTTAACTTTTTCCTAATATGAGGCTTTCCTTAGCCTATTTTTGCAACCACAAAGGCTTTTCAAATCGGGAAAGTGATTTAGAAGAGTAATATAAATATGCAGAAGAAATTAATGCTATTATAATAATAAGGGCAACAAAGATACATATTGCTGCTATTGTGGAAGAATATAATATCATATTCAAGGATACAATATCAAATTCAAGGATTTGGGGCAACGAAAAATACATGTTGCTTTTATTGTGGAAGAATATAATATCATTTTCAAGGATACAATATCATATTCAAGGATTTGGGGCAACGAAAACACATGTGGCTTTTATTGTGGAAGAATACAATATCATATTCAAGGACTTGGGGCAACGAAATTACATGTTGCTACTATTGTGGAAGAATACAATATCATATTCAAGGATTTTTTTTTTTTTTTGACATTAACAAAGAGTACAACAATAAGAACAATTTTATGCTTAGGAGTGAAGAAACTGACACGTGAAGGAAGATACTGATTTTGCGGTTGAGAAGTTATAGGAAATATTACAAGTTAGTGAAGTCCACGAAAGAAAAATATATAGATGGAGAAATTGCATTTAGTTTAGATATATTTTTATAAAAGATTTAGGACACTTATGGTGCTAGCATCGCAATTAATAGAATATAGATTTTAAGGATTTATCTATTTTCAGCATTATTCTTTATTTTGTTGTCTCTCTCTTTTTTCTTTTTTTTTTTTGTTTTGAAAGACATTGAATAATATGAATTTGGAATCATAGTCAAATCAATTTTTATATTTGAATTAACACTTTTTCGGGCAATGGTTTTCGTGTTTGTTATTTATGCTTCTACAATAGTGGAGTGAATTAACATGGCAGACCACTCAAGCGAAGAAGAAAAAAAAAACATTGCCAAAAAAAGTAACAAGTTTAAGTGCTTACTTAGGAAAATTGGACCTGCACAAACAAATAAGTGTCAGGAAATTAGATTTCTTATATTAGGCAAATTATTAAGAAATCATATTTCCTATAGTAGGCAACATATAATTCTCAATCAATTATATAAGCTATTTAACATGGGTTGGAATTTGATAATCTTATTTATCGTTAAAACCTGTTATTTCAAAAATTGATATAGAATAAATTGAGTAGATACTATTTAGAGGATTATGGGAATCCTATATGAAGACTTTATTGGTTATGAAGACTTTATTGGTTATGGTTCTCGATATACCAAAAACACAATATAATTTTTTTTCTCCCCCTCAAAAAAGAGATGATGGTCCCATTGAGGAATTAAAACGTTTTTTAGTTGAGAAAGATCACAAACCACCAGTTTATTCATTTAATCAATACTAATGGACCCAAGTATTTTATTTGTTAATTAATTATTAATAATTTGGTATGATATAGATCCTAGGCCATATGGTGCTCATGTTCTAGGATGATTCTATGTAGAACACAGTTAACTGATTAGGATTTTCTAACAAAAAGGCAATAACAGCAGAGAATAATCCTAAACTATGAAATTACCTCAGATTTCAATGGCCCAAGATAGTTATTTCACTAGTAAATTATTTCAAGAAAGTTTTTTTTAATAAAAAAAGTTCATTTAAACTATAAAAAGAACAAATAAAATCGCTTAAGCCATCCATTAATAACATATACTATCTTTGATAGGTGTTGGTTTCACCAGTGTTGGGACTAGCAAGCAGACAAATGAAGCACATGCACAAATAACGAGTGCCAAAGCCGAAAAGGAGAATCCTCACTCGACAACGCTTAAAATAGAGCTCAACAAAGGCTCATTACAACGGCTCATCGATTGACAAAACCAATCGACAGAACCTAATTTCTCCATAGTTGAAGCAAAAACGACTCAGACTAGATACAGATCTAACTGAACATAAACAACTTGGAGTGGATATAAATCTAGCCAAACATAACTATAGACCTCGTTTTTCACGAACGGGAAAACAACTTACAATAAGTCCAGACATGGGAAACCATCTCCATTTCAAGAAAGTTTTTGCACTAAGGGAAGTGTGATCTGCCTCGATAGTTGACTCACGACCTTTTGTTTTTGGCACCGAATATTTGATCGAGTGTTTAGTCACATGATGATTACATTTTTGCCAAAATTCTAGCAAATTTCATACTCCAACCCAAAAAAAAAAGTGCTCATTGAAATTTTATCGAATGAACGATCTTCAAAGGAATACCGAAGTGATTTGGCTTCATACCATGGCCGGTACAATTTCACCACGAGAGGAATCCAATTCCAAGTCTCCTCCAACATTTCGTCGTCCGCAAATATAAAGGGACTATAAAGTAGCAGTAGGACAGAAATCAAGGTCAAGAGAATTAAAAGAAGAAGAAGAAAAAAGAGAAAAGAAGCCTTTTTTTCTAATTTAGACTGTGCCCAACCTCCAACCATTAAAAGCATGTTTGAATTGCTCAAATAAAAAAGATATTTGGGCTTATTTACTCTAAAAACTACTTTTAACGTGTTTTAGTGAATTTTTAAAAGTTGTTTTTGATTTTCATAAACACTTTTGAAATAAACCAATTATTCGGTGTGTTATGAAAAAAATGATTATAAAAAATTTTTATCTACATTTTATCTTTTATTCAAGAATATCAAACTAAGAATTCTATCCACATCCCTATTTATAAGGGGTATTGATTTATTAAACCAAATAAATGAATTTATGCACTATTTAAAAACTAGTTAGAAACTTTAGCCTATGTTTCTATTTTTTTATTATTTAAAACTAAAAGTACAACCTATCCTAAACAAGCCCTAAAGCATTAACACAAAGATTAAAAAAAAAAGGGAGGGGAAGATCATATAATTCACATGATATTTACAATTAAAAAAATTAATAAAAAAAACTTCAATAAGACACGATTTTAAGTTATCGGATTAGAAAAAAATAAATCATGATAATTGATAAATTTAATGAAATATATCCTCTTACACTACCATAGTAACTAGAAAATGTCAAACATGTGTCAGTGGGCAACAACCATCACCTACATATTCACCAATTTTTTCTTCAAAATTAATTTCAAACTCATTTAATGAGCATGAACCATCCCACAGCCCTCGATAAATTCATAGTCAGCTACCATTGTTGTGCACAAAAACATTTTGTCAGTAAGAGAGAAATACCCAATCAACAACTGCCACGTGGACGATGCATAAACTAAAATTAAAGTGTTTTTTATGGATTGTATTATGTTAGCTTTTTTTTTTAGTGTTTTTGAAATTACTGAGAATAATTTTGTTTTAAAATAAAAATTTTAAAAAAATTATGTTAAGAATATTTTTTAAATTTTTATCCTAAATTAGGAAAATATTTTCACAAATTTTAGGACAAAACCAAACAGCATTATAACTGCAAGTATGAGTAGCTTCACACGGTGTGAAAATTCCATCCTATTTCTCGCTGTCACCCATTATATAACATCCTCCAATTAAAGCACACAAACGCCATTCCATTATTTTCGCATTTCCGAGTAAAATCTTTTTTTGTTTTTTTTTTTGTCTTTTGTTCTGTTCTTTTTGTCCAAGCTTCGATTCCCTCTCCAATGGCGTCCTTATCTCCGCCATTGTTGCTCCTAGCGATTTCCCTCTCCATTTTCCTAGTCTCACCCGCGCAATCCCAAACCTGCAAATCGCAGAAGTTCTCCGCCAACAAGCACTTCTTGAACTGCTCCGACCTCCCAGTCCTCACCTCCTCCCTCCACTGGACCTACAACGCGTCCAATTCGTCCCTCTCCGTCGCGTTCACTGCGCCTCCGGCGAAATCCGACGGCTGGGTGGCCTGGGCCATAAACCCGACTGGAACAGGTATGGCCGGAGCCCAGGCTCTCGTCGCGGTCAGGCATATGAACGGATCTATCTCCCTGAGGACCTACAACATCAGCTCGTACTCCTCGATCATTCCCTCGAAGCTGTCCTTCGAGGTTTGGGACGAGAGCACCGAGTTCTCCGACGGAGCGATCACGATCTTCGCGAGCGTGAAGGTGCCGGAGAAGGCGAAGTCGCTGAACTACATCTGGCAGGTTGGACCGGGGATCAACCAGTCCACCGGTTTTCTCATCAAGCACGATTTCAACCCGGAGAATCTCGCCGCCAAGGGGACATTGAACTTGGCCTCGAAAACTTCCAGTTCCTCTGCTACTGCTCCTTCAGGTTCTCCCTCCGCTTCCCCGGCTCCTGGTCCTAGCAATGGCGGTGCTGCTAGTTCTCCAGATGCTGGTAAAAGCGGTGCCGTTTCGTTGTTTGGTAGCAGAAGTAGCTTCTTTCGTAGTATTGCATCGACTCTTCTTCTGGTTTTTGTGAATCTAGTAGTGGCTTTTTAGATTATTTGATGAAAGAAGTGTTATTTTAGAAGGGTTTTTTTTTTTTAATTTTGTGGTCGTAAAAATTTATTTCATCAGGCGGAGATTTGAGTATGAACGCTTAGATGGAGAAATAAGCATTTAAAAAGTTTCTATGGCTATCGTTTTTTTTCCCCTCTTTGTAATCTCTCTCTTTTTGTCCGGTTCTTTTCAAGCGGCCAAGCAAACAAGCAAAAAAAAGAAAAAAGAAAAACGTGTTATCTTTCTCTTTCTTCTTGTTTTTTGTTTTTTGTTTTTTTTTTGCCAGATAAAAGGGAAAAAAAAAGAGTTGAATAATGCTCACCCACTATTTGTTTGAATACGACCCTAGATAAATACCGTTTTGAACAATTGGAACGTTGTTCTCTTGTTTCGGAAAAATGGTCATGGGAGACTTTCGGATCCGGAAATGCTCTTGTTTTCGCATTTGGCCGTTACTTGATGGAATTGACGGGAAATTGTTTACAAGTTCGAAATAGTAGGTCCTCTAGTTTTTTTTTTTTAATATTATTTTAAGCTTAATTCAAATAGAATCCAAAAATTGCAATGCGTTTAAAAGAAGACATTGACTAAAAACTACGAGATGGCTGCCAAAGTAACACCCGTAGTCAACTGGCAGGATTATTAATGTTGCAATTTGGTTTGATATGATTGCATTAATCTCCCAACAATTCAGTTTGTGGATGCTTTTTACAATCCAATCTGGGTAACACCACATCGGACTCCATTTAAAGGAGGAACAACCTTAATCTCTAGCTTCCAAGTTCGAAAAAAAACTCTAGATAAAAAATGATTTTTCCTAATTTCTAATAATGAAATTACATCGTCAAAAAATATAGGAAAAGATATACAATGAAGAGTAGATGTGGTAGTGCCCAGCTAAGGAGTGCTGTTGATAATGCTCGCTTTTGAACCGATAAGATTTAATCAGATAGTGTTAAAACGCTTAGTTCTACCACATACTAATTATACATGGCCTCATGTAATAACCTTTCTTATACTTATTTTTCAAACAAAATGTATATATTTTTATTGTACAAACAGAGCATAATGTGGTCTTCCTTGTTCTCAGCTGCGCTGTCGCCGGAGTGTCACCGGCCAAAGACCATCGTGTACAGACACTTTCACAATAAGCATCTCGAAGAGTGTCCTATTCTCTTCCGACTTGGCGGCCTCTCAGGCTTTACGATGTCTTTGGGTTCCATTTAAATCCCGTTCCTCCTTTTTTTCCTTTTTTTTTTATTTGTTGAGATGTTGACAACTCTAGAACTCTAAATAATGGAAAATTAAATATAGTTTTGTAAACTAGAAGAAAACCACTAAAAGGGATCTTGTTCCAGACATTTATAGAACGAGACAGTCACAATTTTTTTTTTCTTAAAAAAAAAGTCATATTTTTTAAGGGGTTGGATTTCACCGGCCAAAACGTTGGTGAGGCTTTTATCTGGAACAAAACGATTGAAAATGTCAAGAAGTTTTATCGCAGTTTTTTTATTTTTTATCTGGAACAGATTAATGAAAACGTCGCAGGCTTTTATCTGCAGATTGTTATGTCACCTCACATTATAAGTTATTAGCTCGCGTGTATTATGGTTTATGTTGATGGCTGCATCGTTATTAATAATGTGTTAGATTTTTGTTTCAATAAGGTGCATTTATGTTTATAATAATAAAAATTTTATAGAAGGGAAGGTCTTCATGGCTCCTAGACGGCCTTTTATTTTTTATTTTTTCCCTTATTTTAAAAACTTGATATATAAGGTGTAAACATGATTGAATCAATTTTTTTTGTCATATTAAAACTTTTATCCTATAATAATTTTTCATTTTTATTGAAGCTTTGTGCTATTTCACAACCAACAAGTTAATTTTATCCTTGTTTGTCAAACATCCTATTAAGTGTAAGGAAGTAAAACGGTTCTAATAGGACACGTTCTTTGTCAAACATCCTATTAATTGTAAGGAAGTAAAACGGTTTTAATAGAACACGTTTTTTGTCAAACATCTTATTAATTGTAAGGCTGTAAAACGGCTTACGGTTTTAATAGGACACGTTTTTTTGTCAAACATCCTATTTACTGTAAGGCTGTAAAACGGTTCTAATAAGGCACGTTAGTCAATCAAATATATAAAAAAACTGTACTGTATACCAACAAATTGATTCTAATGTTGTTTATCAAACACCTTATTAACTAACTGTAAGGCTGTAAAACTGTTCTAAGAGGACACATTAGTCAATCAAATATATAAAGAGGCGGTACCGTAAACGATCAATTAATGGCCTTTCTGAGTTTCACAACAAGCCGACGAAAAGGCAGCGAAAAAACCAGAGAGGTTGTGGAATCAAAACCAACCATCCACAATGGAAACAAGACTAGTCCCTGAAGTATAGAAAGACAAAGTGTTTTATGATCAGAGTCTTTTTTCTCCGGGAGCATTGTGGAAAAATAGATATAAAAGGGAAAAAATAGATAAAGTATTTTATGGAATACATTTATAGTTACTTATTTTGTATTTTTTTTATTGAGTGGGGTTCAATTATGCTTTTTTTTTTTTGGTAAAATGAGGCAAGAAAACTT